>JAQBSW010002108.1:0-111310 GCA_029291075.1 Eudiplozoon nipponicum | reverse complement strand
AGAATTGTTACCACCACCCGCGCAATCAATTATTGTTTAAATTGTATTGCCTATATATGTATATGTGGCGAAAGCTGCAAACAGTTAATGTTCGTGACTGCATAGAAATTGTGCAGCCGACATTTCCAGTCAAGTTCAATGTATGCGAGACTGCTAGAGGTGAGAGCCGCATATCTAAATTTGATTTCTATATATATTCAATGCGGTTTGATCCTCGATAGTCAGTTTGCCGTCGTACTCTGATGATGATCATGGAAGGTCGAAACGCGTCAGTGCGTTGCAGCTGGCGGTAGTTTTGTTATGTTGTTCGACGACTGGTTAAATACAATGGGATTGGTGTTTACTTCAAGCTCGCAAACTTGATTTAAAGAATTGTTACCACCACCCGCGCAATCAATTATTGTTTAAGTTTTAAGACAATCGCTTACTATAGGCAATAAACTACCTAACCAAAGAGAAAGAGTAGAACCCCTCGAGACATCAGGAGTATATGCGATACCTTGCAAAGAATGTAATCTCAGGTATATAGGCGAAACCATGCGACCTATAAAGGTTCGTAGAGGTGAACATAAGACAGCCTGCAAATATGGACACATTCAAAGATCAGACCTAGCTAGGCATTCGAAGGAAACGGGTCATGAAATAGACTGGGAAGGATGTAAACGCATCGCGTTATGCAACCGCAACAGATTAACTAGACTAATTAGAGAGTCAATTGAAATAAAATCAGGAAAAGGTGTAATGAATGTAACATCGGTAGAAAAATCATTGGGCCCAATATTTAATGAAGCATTTTCTATGGTCAGAAAACGTGAGGCTGCGGAACCTGAATTAAGTGGGAACCTAAGTAAAAAACCTCGCTTATAGAAAACTGATTGCGAATGAACTGTACCAATATCAATTCCTATATACTTATCTTTCTCAATAAAAATGTTCCAGAAGAGGGTATACCGATTTAGCAAGGGTTAGTAGATAGGACATTAGATAAGACACATTTGACTTACACTGTTGCTTATATTTTATATATTTATGTAAGGTAGGAATATCTTAATAAATGAATAATACGTTAGTCCTAGAGAAGATATTCATGGTTAACAGCTACCATGTATCCTTTTAAGAGGAACTCAAAATGTGATAGATAGACGGATATATAGATAGGCCTATCGGTAGATTGATAGGTTTATTCTATATACATAATATATATATATATATATATATATATATAATATATATATATTATTTAAGACATTTAACTCACACTGTTGTATATATATATATATATATATATATATATACATATATTATATATATATGTTTTTATACATATTAATATGTATTTTATATATTTATATAAGGTGTGAATAAATAAATATACAATTTGATTAATTGGTCAAAAAAACAGTAAGAAAAGAGAAAAATAATAATTTATTAGAAATATGCAAACGTATATATATATATATATATATATATTATATATATATATATATATATATATATATGTTTTTATACATATTGATATGTATTTTATATATTAATATAAGGTGTGCATAACCTAATAAATATTTATTACTAATGTACATATATATATATATATATATAGGATTAGGGATGTTGGTCTCACACTGTTGCTTATATTCATATATATGTTTTTATACATATTGACATGTATTTTATATATTGATATAAGGTGTGACTAACGTAATAAATAAATATATAATAAGAATAGAAAATATTCATGTTTAACAATTAACAATGGTCCTTCTTCTTATATATATATATATATATATATATATATATATATATATATATATATATAAAGGTGTTACGATATTATATTTAGATATATATGTATATAGATATAATGAATTATTTTAGTCATATGAGCAAATATTCTTATGCAATTATTTCTAATAGTTGATTAACTTCGCATTGTGCTTACGATTAGTTTTTTGAAAAACGTTAGTTGTCCATACTATCTCTATCTTTCTCTCTTTAATCGTTCACCTAAGCGTCTCTATGACATTCACTCTCCATCCATCTACGTAACTTGCTGCTCCATATTTGAACTAATTTGTTGCTATGTGCGCAATACCTCATACACCATTGTATACATTAGAGTTCCCGGCTTTAAATAAAATACAGTATATGACAGTCAAGGTTTTAGTTTTATCATTTTTGAATTTTGATTACCGTGACATAGTAGCAATACAGTTATAACAAATAACAAAAGGTTCGATACTGTCTCTCTCCCCTACAATATTCTGCATACGAGATGAGATTATGTATACGTGAGGTAATGATTGGTCTGCTAATTATAAATAGTTATATATTGAGTTTAGTTACTGAGACAAATTCTATGATTAAAACTAGTGTTGAGTCAAATATATATAAATAGAATGGTTTTGGAACGAGGTTTCCACATTTGCTTAAATCTGCTATTGTTGTACTGTGTTGCCTGAGGATGGTGCTGGAAAGTAGGCACCGAAACGTCGCCAGTAAACAAAGATGTGATAGAACCGCATTTCCAGTTGAACGAAGAACAAGTCAACCCGATCAAAGACAAAACAAAATTGGAAATTGTGAGAAATCGGATCTTTGTGTAACTGCCCGTGTACAGCTATTACCCGCGTACGCAAAACGCGGCATTGGAAATAAAAGAGAAAGTTATTTTGTCAATATTATTGATGTATAGTGCAAATATTTAACATTGTTCTAAATTAAATTAACTTAATTGGTCCTCGTTTTACGAAAAAGATCTTTGCATTAACTGTTCTCATTTTTACTCCTAATATTTCGGCGTACTTTCCCGGATTTCTTTGCTTATGGTCACATCGTGGCCTTAATTAAGCTGAAAATTAATATTTCAAGTGACATTTTCCATTTGGTTCTGAAATTATTTCTTGATTTGATAGCATCTGTTGTTGTGATTTACTGCCTTGAGTTAGCATTTGTACCTAAATTATCCTTCTAAACATTTATTTAAGACAGCGAATTTATTAATTACACTCTGTTCATTTTGAATAACAAGGATGTACCCGCAGTTCTCATTTTTACACCGAATGTTTCAGCGTCCAGTTCTGAATACCCTTTACCACCGGTCAGTTCGTCACAACCATATTATTGACATTTATTAATTCTTCAATTTCTAAGTTCGATGAACTTCTTGTTGACAAGTGGTCCTGAACTGGGCGCCAAATGCAACTAGTGAAAATGAAAACAGTGAATGTTATAACATTGTTTAGTAATGAATGTCCAGGGAAAATAATTTTTATTTTATGAAATGGTTCATGAGTTTGTCACAATTAACGCTTCAGAAACTATTGGAATATACTAACCTTTTTATTTCTTCATTAAAGAAATTACGTCGCTCAACTATTCTGATTCCTTGACT
This sequence comes from Eudiplozoon nipponicum, assembly GCA_029291075.1. NCBI lineage: Eukaryota > Metazoa > Platyhelminthes > Monogenea > Mazocraeidea > Diplozoidae > Eudiplozoon > Eudiplozoon nipponicum. Next base: position 107,919 of record JAQBSW010002108.1, on the reverse strand, counting down.
ATACATATATATATATATATATATATATATATATATATATATTGAAGTGTTTAATCTAACTCATACGAATCGCCAAGACTAAGATCAAAATCGCACGCATGATTGGGATAAAACACTGGTTAATCTGAATTTGTAGTATCTTCTAGAAATTAAATGTTTTGTTAACACATGTAATCTGTTAGTACATGTAAATTAATGCAAACTGGTTTCGTACGACGAAGAATAGATATTTACATCGACAGATATAATATAATAAATTAAATGAAAAACGGTATCTAAATATAATTATTGCTTATTATATATTTAAAATAATTTTAAAAATTATAAACATCACTCTCTCACTTTATCTCTGTCTCTCCCTTATTTTGTGTTTTTAACATAAAAAATCTTTTGATTTGCTGGAATAACAGATGTTCATAATTAATTTTAAATACCGATTTTTTTTAGAAATTACGCCTATCTTGAATTCCATTATGTTGCTACCATGTACGTGTTCGGAATTTTGAAAACCATTTTGTTGGTATGTATTGGATGCACGGTATGTATGTTATATATATATATATATATATATATATATATATATATATATATAACGTGAGTTTTTGAAGATTTTACATGACATTAACCCCAATACTACATGAATGAACAATGGTATAATAGATTGTATCGACCAACTTTTACACATTTGTTGATCAAATATACAATGGATATAGAGCGTAGTACTGGCTCTTATGCACGAAACGCATGTGTACATGCGCTTATACCTTTTGTTCATGCTCACTTTAGCTCATCTCACAAGTTCTGTATGATCTAACTTATTACTAGGTGCACAATATATAATCCACAATTACAAAATTTTGGAAAGTTTGTTTTTAAAACATCATATAAATTAAGTTGTGTACTAGGTTATGAAATTTGATTGAAAATATTGCTTTTAATGATTGTTTTGTACAAAACCTTTTTAACAAATTAACCAACAGTTCATAGTATTTTGTTACTGTGAGTGACATAATAAGCAGATTTTATCTTTTTATCCGACATAAAATATAATAAATTCAGTATGAAATACGACACTAATTTAATTTTAATAAAAACGAACATGCTATCAATACGTTATTGAGCAATACTTAACACCGTAAGTCATCCACCTTACTAATGAAATTCATTTTTATGAAGTAAATAGTGCCTATTTGATTGTTCTCCAGATCTTTGGCGCTTATAATTTAGGCAAATGCTTTTAAACTAAAGTGAAAATGTTTCTCAGTGTTACTTCCGTGTCATACCATTGTAAATGTAGCTACAGTTAAAATATTATTTGTAAACAATAAGGCAAGCCGAAATCGAAATATATTTTTGTGACAAACAGTCTTGGTTTGAATACTCGCAACCCACCAAGAAACTTTCACACATAATGTTATTTGAATCTTTAAGATGACATTGAATAACTTCGCTATTGAAGATAAAACATATTTTATTCTTTTTGACATAAAGATTTTAATGAAATGTTAGAGTGCCGAGAAAAATAGTAACCACTGGTTCTAAGATAGCTATAACAATTCTAAGCAATTGAGCAGGTGTGCAAAGCGTAATTCCCTCATGTATTTGCATTTACTTCAGGTAACATGCTTTAGAGGAAGTACTCGGCTTGTCTTAACGCCTGTATAATTTCTTGTAATCAGTCGATTTTGTCTAAGTGAATCTAACCTAGATTCATCCATGCCATATTGCTTGGAAATTCGATAGATTATACAAACAGTATATGTTATCTAGGTCATTATGAAAATCATATAATTTTATTTTTCATATTGTATCGTACCCATTCGCTGAATCTGAAACGTAACATACATGAACAAATAAACCTTAGAAGAGGCTTACTAATACGAACGTCTATTAATTTATTTTAATCATCCTACTATACATAATGTTTATGAAATTTCGCGCAAAACTTCACTTGCCTTCAAAAATATATTGTGGTGGATCTCCCGACGTGAGAAAAACGCTGACGGAATTTAATATTTTGCATAATGTTTTGTTCGATCAATAGTGTACTGGTAATCATAATCGAAAAATAATTAATACAATGAAAAAAAATTGGTTTATACGCATACTCATTAGGATAAATTGAAGACGGTGAAATTTTCGTATTGTCATACCCAGTTGTGGACATATATTCTGGTTCTATGTAGACCAACTTATTGTAAGGTAGGCTTTGAATGGTACACAAATGAAGGGTTGAAATGTTTCAATTCGCAAAATAGAAAATGGAAATTTACGTGATCAACATGCCCATAAGCTTAGCTAACGTTCAATAACATGCTTATAAGTAAAGTATAATAATTTCACAGATGACCCACATCAATGTGACCAATGAGTCAGTAGATGCATTTGGAGGATTTCCTCAAATTTCTTCAACAGATTGTGGATTATGGAGAAGAAAATTTCACCAGGTTAATGACAACTTTCGCGATTTCACTTATAACTAGATTGCTTAATTGTAAAGTGCATTTTTAACTCACCTTCATTTCTGCGACAGGTGAATTTTTCCACGTAGACGGATCACTTACATCACATTAATTAACAAATTATATGTATAAGACAGACTATATCTGGCGACGTTGCATGAGTGGAATTCTCTCACTGTTGATTAAGTATGTAAGTAAAAATGTCTGCACGAGAAAAAAATTGTACATTTTTATCACGCAGAAGACATAGTAAGCCCAGATAGGCAACAAGACGGCACTAAACAAAGTTCTAAATTCAATTTTATTTAACCAGTCGAATAACATAGCAAAATTGCCCTCAGTCACACATACTGACGCGTTTTGAACTTCTAAGTTCACCATCAAAATACGACAAACAATTGGTTAGCGGGGATTAGAATGTACATATATATATATATATATATATATATATATATATATATATATATATATATATATATATATATATATATATATATATGGAAAGCAAAATTAGATATGCAGCTCTTCTACCTCTAGTAGTCCTGCATCGATTGTATTTGACTGGAAATGTCGGCTTCACAATCTATTTGTGGTCACGATTATAAATTTTTCGCATCTTACACAACATGTATGTAAATTATACAATTAAACCAACATTGCTTTTCATGATAATAATGGCGATTCTTTAAATTAGCTTTACTGGTTTGAAATAAACAGCAATCCCATTATATTTAAATAGTCGAACAAAATTGCGAAGCAACCAGATCTGCAGCCATTGGCGACTGCCTTCTTCAGATCGTCCATCATCACAAGAACGCTGATGCCAAGGGCTGCCAAAATATCTTTAAAGAATAAAATAACTGGAATTCGGTCTGTTGTATTAAAATCAGTTTAAGTAATTTTGATGGATCACAATTTTTACAGTATTTTAAACATAGACAAAATAACGTCAGTCACACGCACTAACGCGTTTCGAACTTCAATGACTATCAGAGTACGACGGCAAACCGAATATCATAGACCAAACCGCGATGTGTATAAATTGGAACAAATATTAGGCACTCAGCTGTCACCTCTGGCAGTCCCGTATAGACTGTTCGTGACGTAAAATGTCGGCTGTATAGTTTATATGCAGTCAGAACTATTAAATTTCTTCAGCTTTCGCCATTTATATAATATATGAACATGTACGTGTGACTGACGCTAGTTCAGGCAATGATATTGTTGCTTACATCAAACTTGCCAACTTGATTGAAATATAATTTAACTAGTTGGTAAATGAAAAATATCTATTTAAAATTTGTGTAGCGTTACTCATTATATAAAATTTGGAAATCTGTATGGATTTCAGCTATTGCGGTTGATTATTGTATTTTTCTATACTTTAACAAAATTTCCGGCTTCTGTGTTAAAACGATATTGCCTAAAAATCAGTTTCCGTTAATTAGCTTTACTGTCAAGATTTTATCATGGTCTAATAATAAGTATGTATGTAAAATTGCAATTTATTTGCAGTGAAACACAACATATTGAAGCTCAATAATTGTGTATGGGTAAAAATTACGGCCTAATGCTTTATAAATCATTTATCAAAAAGGAATTATTAGAAACTAAATTAAACCGATAAGCATTTCTGTAAATAAAGTGCGATTACACACGTCAAAGAAGATAATTGTAAGCCTATTGTTTGATCAATTCTTCGATTAGTTGATACTTTGGATTAGCTGATATTATATATGGATGTAACAACGGATAGTATTCCATTTTTTGTTCTCTTATGCAACCTACTTTTAATCATGGTAAGCAGATAAATTGTTTGTTAAAATTATTCTTTGTATATATGGAAGAATATTTATTCTAAAAATGGTATAAATAAAATTGAAACAAATGAATAAAAACAAGCAATCGAATCCACAGATGACTAAAATTTCACAGATCATTTCCCGAAGATCTTGTGAATAGAAATCTTCATTGGTGTACATACCGACCATACGTAAAGAGAAGGCGTTTATGCCCATGTCAATTTTCATAGTGTAAATGACATATCCATCCAACTTTGCACTATTGCAACAAATGTTTGCTCAAATGGTAAAAAAGTTGACTGTTTTCATAAACTTTCAGTAAATTTTATTGGAAATTGCGAGTAATAAAATAATGATGAATGAATGTTTTTTAGAAAGAAGTTAGTGTCAATTAGCGTTAGTTCCTTTTAAATTTCGGTTTTGCAAAAGAATATTTTTAGATTTCGAAAATACTTTTATGAATCTTTTAAAACTATCCAATCTTTTTTGGGCTTGATTTTTGTTAACTCTCACGAATTTTTCAGTTTAAAAATCCTCATGTTATTAATATCAAGCTGACGACGGCATAACGCAGCATTCACATTCTAACAACTTAACCCGTACGTCAATAAATTAGGCAAGCTGTTAACCACTAGTCAATAGTTAAAAAAAGTATGTGCTCAGATTTAAAAAAATAAAGTAATGCGTCTGTCTGTGATGAACAGTTTCCGATTTTATTTAGGTTTATATTGCGACCGAATACATTGTATCCGACAATCCGTTGCTTTAGTGTTAAAGAAATATACCAAATGTATATATCAAAAGAAATGGATGTAATATAATGTTATTTATAAATTGCTAAAAGAAGAAAATTTGAAATCAGTTATGCAGAAAATAGGCAAAATTTTTAATTACTTCCATATAAATCGAATTAAACATTTATATATTTGAGAAGATATTCATTCATTTATATTTATTTTTAAGTAATAAAAGAATTTTACGTAGGCTGACGCATCTATTATGCGTTACCATGGTATTCAAATCTTGCATAACTGCTCCAGTGATGCGAAAAATGTCCACAACATATGGTTTGAACGGTCAAATTGCCTCTTAATCCATATTTGCGATAAGCGCAACATTTTAATTCATCAATTAAGTAGAGTTTGTTGCGAAGAGCTAATATATATATATTCTTTTGAAATGCGAGCTTTAATAAAATGCATTGTTCCCTTCCTGTGTGCAAAAACAAAAAGAAATTTTATCAGATATAAGAAAATTTTCTTTCTCATGGTCTGCTCAAATATCTACTCATGAACATATCTTTATATATAAATTGGAAAGCAAAACAAGATAGAAATATTTGAACATAGAGAGAGTGTGGAAAATGGAAACCAATCAAATTGCGTGCGTCACATCCAGTTCAAGCTCAATGCTTGTACGTGCTTCTTCTGCTTACATAAATCCGGCTGCAATTTGTTTATCCATAAGGCTTCGTATGTGGCTAGCTCCCTTTTGTTTTTGCATTTAGTAATTACTTTGAATGCTACGTCTGGAGAACATACGTGCGATGTTTCGATGATGTGTTGCGCAATAGCAGACGTGTATTCACCATTTGATTTAAAACAGGCGTTCAAGTTGCAATGTTCTCTCATTCGAGTAATTAACCGTCTGGTCGATCAGCCTACGTAAGTTAATCGACAACTTGCGCATGTATATTGGTAAATAATATTTGATATCGACATTAACGTCTGTTTCTTTTTGATTGCTGGTAAAGGCAAGTGTGTTACCTTAAATAACACTCTTAGTTTATCTGAATTAAATGTGTGTTTTAATGCCGCATCAACTTTCATTTGTGCTCTTCGGGAAACCCCATCCCCATTAAATGGGATGTTCATGTAGACTTTTCTTTTCTGGCCCGTAATACGTCTGTTTCTGTTTAATGCCCCTTTTAATAATTGATTCAATTAATTGTGTAGGATAGCCATTAGACATTAAATAGTTAATAGCTTTATTATATTTGTTTTCTTTTGAATCTTGACCATCCAACCAGTCAATTTCTGAAAAGCAGCCACGAATTGTTGATAATTTATATTGAAACGGCGCAAAACTACTGCAATGCAAGTAATGTGCAGACCAGGTTGGTTTATAGTAAATTGTTCTGTTTAATGTACCATTAGTTTCTTTCTTTAATAGTATATCTGGGAAAGACAGACGATCATCTTTCTCGTGCTCTGACGTGAAATCGATATTCTTGTGTGCTTTGTTGAAACTTTGAAGCAGTGTTCGTGATTGTGACATGTTCTGAAGTACAAGAAAATTATCATTCACGTACCGTATATATTGAGCACATTTACTTATGTCACTCTTTAATGATGTATTCTCTGGGTGCCCTAGAAAAATCTCAGCCAACACTGGAGATAAGGGACTTCCCATTGTGACACCATCAGTCTGTTTATAGAAGCTTCCATTAAAACGAAACCGTACGTCTTTCGTGCATAGTAACATAAGCTTGCATAGAGTGTGACCTGGCGCCGGCGATGGTAATACGTCTTGTTGCACTGCTTTGACTATAATGTCAATGCTTTCATCAATTGGAACATTTGTAAACAAAGAAGTAACATCAAAAGAAACTATAATCTTGTTTTTAACATTTATGTAATGAATTTTGTTTACAAACTGAAGCGAATCGGCAACAGAATAATTACCTAGTAGTTTACGTAATAGTTCAAGTTTACGAGCTAGCCATTTAGCTAGTGCATGAAACGGATAATTTATCATAGATATTTGGCCTCATAGGACATTCCTTTTTGTGTGTTTTTCTGTACATTGTTGGTGTAGATGATCCAACTGGCTTGAGCTTCTGTGCAGTGGTCTCATCAATTAAACCGGCATCTGTCAAGATCTTAATTTCATTTATTACTTTGGGCTCCATTTTGTCTATTTCATCTAATTTATCGTCTAGACGCGTGAATTTTGCACTGTCACTCAACACGTTTTCATTCTTTTGTAGGTAGTCAGATTTGTCCATTATAACAACGCTCTTATCTTTATCCGCGCGTAGTATTTTGATGTCTGCATTTCTGCTGATACCTTTAAGCGCATTTGTCAATGCATGCTGTTCTGTTCATTTGAACGATTCCAACTTTGAAGCCTGATAGACTAATATAGCCTTGAAACAATTTTTATAATCAATACTGGTAGGTTCTAAGTCGGCTGTTTGTTTAAATAACAACTCAAATGCTGCTTCAAAATCGACATCAAATTTATTGGAAGGATGAATCCCATAATTTCGGCTCATCGATAGTTCCTCCATTGTTAACTGATAGATTGGTATTTTTGATAAGTTAAGCACACGTTTATCAAGATCGGACGGTATTAAATAATACAAAACTCCAGGTTTCATATCATTTTCTAACTTTTGTAGAGGCTGCGACTCTATTAGTTAATGAGAATCCCATAGATTCCAAGTCAGTTACAGTCTTAATACACCTATTTGAATCTGATAGGCTAATTTATCGTCAACATCTATTAAGTTCATGCTTACAATATCATGAGCTAATTTGTCAGTGTCCTCGAACTTAAGATTAGCTTCCATATTAATCGAACTTAAATATATATTCGATAACTTTTAACTAGGCAACGGACTGTGTATTTCTTATGTAAAAATACAGTCGAATCAATAATCTGGAAAGAAATAAAACGCGAAAACAGAATTATTGCTTTGGTCAATGTCGGTTTCAGTCAAACTTGCATTAGTTATAAAATTTAATAAGTAATTTATTTACACGTAAATAACCACAAATTGGTTTTTAATAATTTATATATGAAAATTTCATGATTATAAAAACCCATTAAATTCATCGTGGTAATTGCAGACATAATTTTATAAGGACCGATTTTTTATTTGTTGTTCATTTTATTTATTCAATATGATTACCTGGTTTTTGCCTATTTATCCATATTTAAAATATGAGTTGAAACCCTTGACTATAATATTGTGTTAAATTATGGCAATAGCGCGGAAATATTTGTATATTAAATAATTGTGTGTTGAATAATTGAAACCGTGTATCCAATAAATCTATGCCATCCATGTAACTGAATTGTTTGTCTAAAGAAAGTTTTACCAAAAGTTCAAGAAATATTTATACTTTTTGGAATATAAATTATACAAAATGCATTATAGCTTGATTATAGCAAATTAATTACTTTAAGAAAAAATCATTAAATTTTTTCTCGGAAAAAGTTGTTAAAATCCTTTAAGTACTTGAATTAAACTTTAACAAACAAATTTTGATTCAAGACACATGAATAGCATTTGTAGAATGTGAGAGTTTCTCAATTTGCTATAACTACATTGAGACACTTTATTTTATACTGAAAAAATGGAAAGTTATCGTATCTAAATCGAACAAAGTCAATTATTCTATTCTTGTATTGGCCATTCATTTCCCAGTCCATATTTCTTCTCCAGATAATTCGAAACTCATTTTCGAATACCTTTAACAGTTCAGGAGCTCATCAAAACAAATAAATACACAGTAATAAAGCAATTTCTTTTAAAAATGTTTATTTCAGTTGATGCCTCACTAGTCTGATAACAATTACTGCCATTTAACAAGGTAGGTGCGCATGGCATATATTTGCGCACGTTTATAAATTTTAAAAATTCAGTGAAATCTAATTACATAAATATGTTTAACAACTTTATAGAAATTAAAGTTAATGAATGTCAACTTCCCTGTGCACGCACTTGATTAAACTTTAGAGATAGTGCTGCACATGTAGCATACCAATTAATTCACGTATAGTATCGCTTCTAAGAAACTAATAAACATTTTATTATTAGCATGTGAAATGGCATAATTTAGAATGGCATCAGTAATTAGGTATAAAGCAAAGAATCACATATTTTAGATAACAGTAGTAATAACTACTCTATGATAACTTATTTGCAAGTTAGGAAGGGCAAATTAATAAAAATACAATATAAGTACAATAACCTGAAGATAAATGGAATTAAAATAAAATGTCTAATTGAGAAATATATAGGTTAAAAAGTGAAATTAAGACATGAAATTAACTTCCGAAAGTAGGGTTATAGTAATATTGCAAGAAAAAGTGAAAATTGACATAAAACCTCATTATATATACACATCAGCTAATAGATAAAATAAGGTAACAAGAGTTTTAGGGTTAAAGTGGCATGGAGGATATTACAAATAATCAAAATATTGATAAACATGTAGTAAATTTATGAAATGACATATAAGCTGATTTTAATTTAATATACGTCATCTATTGTTGCAGCTTGACTCCGATTCTGATTCGTACAATCCTTTCTTCCTGCCTTTAGTTAGTGGATCTGCCAAGATTTCCATAGTTGCTTCGTTCATAATCGCATCTATAGCCGTAATCTCACTAAATTTCCTAATCAGTTACGGTGTTCTGCTAAAACAACATATCGATATGCATCTTCATCAATCCAAACTTTCTGTATGTCCCTTATCAATGGAAATCCATACAGTATTATATAATTATCTTGTCAAATATATGAATAAAGGAGTGCAATAAAATAATAAATTTGCGCTTCTCTTTTATCCAATCTACGTGTAATAACCGATAAGCGTTAAACTGTGCTCAGTAAACTACTTATTTACCTGTTCATTAAGTTATTTATATACTTAGGTTATAATTGATTGCGCAAATTTTATAAACAAAACTTTAAATCAAGTTTGCCAGCTCGAAATAAACACAAATCCGATTGTATCAATCTAGTCTTTTAATAAGTGACTGATATTTATTTATTATTTAACCAATATTTATCTAATCATTCAAATGATTTTGAACCCTTTAGAAATTTATTTCAAAATGTTCTACTTTTAAAAGTCCTATCCTATCATCACCAGGTTCATAGAAGTAAACAAATATTCGTTTAGTCTATGAGACGTAATTTGATTCAATTCAGTATTGATCTACATTATTACTGCATATTTAATTTGCTTTTGAAACCTAATTTAAATAAAACTGTGTCTGAGAGTTGGTATGGTGCACAATTTACAGTGTTCATTAAATCTGTCAAGTCAGCATTACTAACTTGTTGTTTATTAGTAGTACTGATCAAATTACTTCTGTAAGTTTGATTACATACGTGCATCTATGCTGACGTCCTGTCAATAGCGTATCGAAAGCACACGCATCCTCAATTGGGCAGCGATCCAGATGGCCTTTTTAGTAAGATTACACAGCGGGATTTTTTTCTCTTAACGTAACTGTCGGGGATATTGCCCACTGTGGTGTGGTAAAAAATAATCAATTCGCCGCAAATGCATATAACATTTATTGACATATGGTTAAACATACTACTGAGTGGATGACGTTAAACAGAAATATTCTGCGCATACATTCCTTATGTGTATGGCTCAACTTAACACCTGTCAAATAGTTGTTTACCGCTGAGCTATGTCAATATTCAATAGGAATACATTTAGTTAATCTTGAAGCATCACAAATTTTAATTAAAGTCGGAATCTAGTCAGCCGATTTTTTTTCATTTGCAACCCACGTACATAAACAATATGAATTATTAATTATCAATTATCAACACACACATATATATAGTATTCCATGTGTCTAATTTGAGGTAATTTATCCAAAAAGTAAAAGCTTTAATCAAAAATAGAAATTTTAATTAGAATCTTTCAACTTCCGCGGATATAAATTAGTAAATATTTACATAAACATTCCGTATGAAGCGAACTCATGATGGTTAAAATTATTTCAGATTTACACAAAGACATACTAAAATTATTTCCTAGTTATTGCCATATTAGTACGTTTGCAATTTTAGGATATTGTCATGCTTTTAATAGGCAATAATTTACTGACTCTCTGCAGGCAATGATTATTTAAATAATTACTTCATAAACTATTTATCAAAACATGAATTTGCAAACAATGCATTATACTTTATTTCATTCCTGGCATAGGTGTTTAATTCGAGAACAAAATGTTAGCTATTCCAATTTTCAAGTTTCAGCATTTTTGTCAAATGTAATAAGACAATTCAAAAAATGCATCTTTCAAAAGAGTTATACTTTTTCTGGTAAATATTTACCTCAAATTTTATAAATTTGAATTTAATTAAATATCAAAAAGATTCATTTGAATATTTTTTATGATATACCTTGACTTAAAAACTTTCAGACTATAAAGAACAAGTAATTGATGAATATGTCTATCAAAATAATCGACTTCGTAAATAATTATAATAAAAAATATTCATTTTTCAAATTTACGTTTTTAAATGTAAAATAAATTTCTTTTTTATTTATTAAAAAATTATTGGGTTGTTCTACGAATAGGAATCATGATAGCGCTATTTTCTAGGCTATAATTTAAGACAAGGCTACGATCTCGATATAAACGCTAGTTCCATTTAATACACACGTTTTTAAGAAAAAACTACGCATTTTATAATGTGCAAAAACCAGTCCAGCCAGTAGAATGTTTTATTCTTATTGAGAACTCTTCAAGTACTGTCCAGAATTTGCCACAGACAAAACTAGTGAAGAGTTCACAATAACGATAAAACCGTTTTTCTGGATTAATTCCTTTTTTACTTTATATTGTTTTTATCAAGATCGCAACATATATTCAAATAATTGTTTGCATCTCTCTCGCAACCAACATTTGTTTAATTTTCTAGATTGTTTGTATCATGTATTTTACAGAGAGAAATAAGATATAAGCACGAAAAATCAAATAGGTATAAATAAGAAATATAAAATAAAACAAGTAAAATAAATTAGTTCTTTATAGATTTATTCGGATTTAATTTTGGTTGTAATTCATCACAAGATGATATTTTGCTAGAAAGATTATTATGCAATAAATGATTATAAAAAATATAATTATTATTTTTATTTATTTATACAGTCTTGCTAATTCCCACGCCAGGTATAAATTTTTATCTGCTTTTTTCTTACATACCTTCAAAGTATTGTTTAAAATAATGATAAACAACACTAATTGAAAAGCTATTTTCTTTTAATTATAAACATGCATGAAACTAATTCAATGTTCGTTTGTAAATAATTGAGAGTTCGTTTCAATAATAATTTGTAGTTTCAATTTGAAACGTGACACCTGGTTTCAATTAGTATTGAAAAAACATGAATAGTTGACCTTATCAGCACGTTGAAAATGTTAAACTATGATGCGTTTTGTGTCGCTGCTTCATCAAAAAAATGCATCTCAGTTATTTTCTATAGTAAAATTAAAGGAAATAATTTATTTTCATTTATACAATTTTCCTGCCCATTAAAAATTTATTTACATATTTAAATTAATTAAAAATGCCAAACTTATACCCTGAAAGACAGGTATTTTAATCTAAATTTATAGTGATTAAATTTTAAGATAAATTAAAATGGCTAAGCCTTGTAATCATTTTAATTTGTCACATTTCGCCAAATTAGACAAAATATATTAAATAACATGAAAGTTTTGGAGAATGCTAGAAGAAAGAAATAATTTACAAATAACATACCATCAGAAATATATTTTTTGATTCTGTAGATTGAAAATCCCGGCTTCCTTTAAAACATAATGTAATGCGGACTACATAGATTTATGACGTTGTTTTAAAGAAATCTGCACTTAGATGATGACAATTCATATAAATGAATACTTTATTAATCAGGTTTACTCGAAAATCGTTCAATTATATGCAAATATGGAATAAAGATTTTCGAATAAAATAATATTACGTGTTTGCTCTAAAGAAAGAATTGAAATTATTATATTTGTGATTCTAAATAAGCTGCCGGTTATTTGTACGCTGTTAATTCAGATTATCGTGCAAATTTTAAAATAATCAAATTTGAAACCACAACTTATGTTTATATTTCGAGCTACTGTTCGAGTGTCATGTGTAAACTACATTCTCGAATCAGAAGGGTATCTCATATTTGCTATACCTTCCACGCAAAGTGATAAATCATTTGCTTAGAATAAATGTAGTAAATGAGAGCATCGAAAATATTACTGAAAATCTGTATAATTTTTTCGCAGTTGTCTGTAAATGTTGCATAAATGAAATAATTTACGTAAACGCTAGCACAGCGTTGTGACACACGAGGAAATGTCAGTGAAGTGATGTGCTTACAAATATTAATGAATGAACAACAAAATAAATGTACAATAATTAACTGAAGTTTACTGCCAGCCAAACGCGATGGAAGCGAATACATTTGCAGCAACTTATTTTGTCATTTCGCCTGTAGTCTACCCCCATATCTTTAATATATGCTCACATGTAATTAATAGTAAACAACGCAATATTTAATCAAACCAACGATAATGTTCAATGCTCGATAAACATACACGCACGCTAATAAGTCCGAGTAGACCAGTTGAAAATGTAACTCTGTCTAATAAAATAAAGAATTGGCCTACCAGACGGCAAGAGATACGGATTTGCTTGAGAATGTTTGCGAATAAAATTGTATTTAAATTTAAAGTCCATTTTTATAGATAATAGGCATAGTTCCTGTTTACTATGCATATCGATATACTCCAAATGTTGTTGACGGCTGTGATGCATAATTAAGCTGAAATTTGTTTAATTTTTGAAACGTTAATTGTGAGCGCATCACTAACAGACGATCACCTGGTATATACAATTCAATTCAACAAAGAGCCTAAACAGTCATATAGAATAGTGGGGTGGAGGGTACGAACTATGAGATAAAGACTATGATGTGTGATTCACGAATCAAACAGAAGAACTAGCGTCCGCCTATAAGATTTCTAGAGAATGAGGTTTAACTTATGTGCAAATTTACGAAATTTTATGCACATTATGATGCCATATCTGGGGCTATCCTTGTAGAAAACATTTCGAATATAAACAAAGTCTAATGCAGTAAAAGGATTCACTTTCGCAAGAAAATCATACGGATAATCGTAGCAGGTCTACACTTTCGTTTAAGACGTGAAGATTGGCAGCTTTAGCCATGATTAATCACAAAGGTAAATCTCTGCGGAGTATTAAAGAAAGGTTGATGTCAGACCAGCCACCATTGAGATGTTTAAATACAACATATACGTTTCCACACTTTATAAATGTCGTAGGGATTCTGATGCGGTACATGAGAAATTGTTTTATTTTTTCACATATCAACTATGTTGAATAAAAATATTTTTGTTCTTTTGTTTTAAAAAATTATTTTATTAAATATGTTCAATTGTGTGTTATGTAAATTACCAGGCCATATTTAAATATTGCCATGCACAAATCGCTTGAATATAAATTAGGCTTCGGAAAGCTTAATTATTCAAGCAAACTACAGCCACTTGTCTAATAAATGTTAATAGTAAGTAAATTGTATTGCTAATGATGCTTTAATGACATTTTACGTGTACACTTAATCAAAAGTAATTAGTGGGAATTCTATAAGAATATCAGTTAATAATGCAAATTTAAAATTGGGAAATTTTTTCAAAAAAATTTAATGTTTTTCATAAATCAAGATAGGAATAATATTGCTATTGACTTCTAACGCTAGAAGTCAATAAAAAGACTTGTAGACATATGCTGGATTTTGACGTATAATATATGTGGCAATAGCACTTATCCTATCTTTAGAATATCCTATATACTTTTATCACATTTTTCTTACGTATCGACAATTTTTTTAAATTTGTGCTATCAACAAGCAAAAAATGGTAATTTTGCACCACAAAGGAAGGGGAATGATGTAATATTCAGATAGAACATCGTCCATTAAAAATAACTCGCTGCACGTACGTAAGTTGAGTCTCAAATTGCTGTGATATCGGTACACGGAAATCAATATATGATTGTCTAATTTATTTACTAATTCATTTACAAATTTTTTCTGTTCTGGAATTGGAGTGTCAGTGTGTGTCTGTATTAAAATTAAATTATGAATTTGTCTAATGACTTACTGGTAATTATCAATAGAACTTCATTGACGTTCAAACGTTTGAAGGTCAATAAAAAACAGTAAAATGTATGTAAGACTACTAGAGGTGAGAGCCGCATATCTAATTTTGCTTTCCATATATATTCAATGCGGTTTGATTCCTGTTAGTCAGTTTGCCGTCGTACTCTGATGATGATCATGGAAGGTCGAAACGCGTCAGTGCTTTGCGACTGGCGGTAGTTTTGTTATTTTGTTCGACGATTGGTTAAATAAAATGGGATTTGATTTAAATAATTGTTACTACTATCCGCGAAATCAATGATTGTTTAATTGTAAAGTATAAAAACAGTAAATGACTGAAAACATAATTATTCAGAAACTAAATACTACAGCGTTTGGTTTCTCCACACAAGTGGTTGAAGCCAG
Source organism: Eudiplozoon nipponicum (assembly GCA_029291075.1). Taxonomy (NCBI): domain Eukaryota; kingdom Metazoa; phylum Platyhelminthes; class Monogenea; order Mazocraeidea; family Diplozoidae; genus Eudiplozoon; species Eudiplozoon nipponicum. The sequence goes on along the minus strand of JAQBSW010002108.1, from coordinate 92,298 downwards.
GTTACCTTGAGTTTACGGTTTACCTAAGCCATTTATGCGCTGTGAATAATATATAGCAGACCTAAATTCGTTAATGTACAGCCTTCATGTAGCACGTTTTCACACCAATCTTCAAATAAATTTTTCATAGTGTAGGCAAAAAGTAATTTCAATGCTTATTATTTGCAAATAAACAACCAAAGGTAGCACATAAATCATTAACTATTAAGTTTTTTTTCTAGAAAAATATAATTCAATATAATTCAAAATAACATGAACTGAAAGTATAATCTCGTGCACATTCGTTTCGTGCTCATCAGTAGGAGTCGGTATTACGCCCTTTAACCACTATATATTTGTGTGACGAATGTGTGAAAATAGGACGGTACAATTTCCTATACTAATTTGTAAGCCGGCAACAGTGAAGCTAGCTAATATATAAAGCCTTCAACAATGCAACTTCAAAGCGAACTCATTATATATAATATATATACCGAGTCTGTAAAGAGTACCAACAGTATAGTTATTGTTACCAACATTATGTCACCGAAAAGTTACACGATAATAGATCTATGGTTGTCGAGTTCGTACATGGTACCAACACGATGGATTTCAATGTATGCTAAAGTTCACCAGAGTTGAGAAATAAACATATTTCTGAGTCCCTGTTACTCCAGTAAATCCATACACTCTGATCTTGATGGATTTCAGTAATCATATTTGCGATAATCATGACGGCAATCAATTAAAAATATAACAATTAAAGCACTAATGTATATATATATATATATTTTTTTTTTTTTATTTATTTTTTTATATATATATATGCAATTGTGCATTAGATTTTGTGCACCTAGTAGCACATTGGATCAAATATGACCAGAAGAATAAACCAAAGACAGCATGATCGGAAAATTAAAATTAAAAAAAATTTTTTGAAAAGATAAACAGTAAAAGTATACGCTTAGCCATCTGTAAGTTCGTATTCAAAAGATTAAAATAGCGTAAAGATTACCGGTCGCCATGTGAATGAGAATAATTCAACGGTAGTGGAAAATTATTACTAATATGCACAGAGTAATTATACAACGCGTTTGGCAGAAAATAAAAGTAGAGCACATGCATAAATATATATTTGACGAACATGTGCACCTTCAAATGTTGAGTTTTAATATGTTAAAGAATATTGAGTTTTTTTCTATATTAAAGTAATCATTCATTATTTTTTCGAGCACTGGTTATGCAAAGGTAAGCTTGGCTGAATAGGGTTCATCTTTGGTAATGCGGTAAGATTGTTAAGATATTTCAGTTCTGCGTGTAATAAACGTTGTGACGAGAATAATTTGAAATTTACTCTTCAATAAACTTGCTAATAAATAATGACTGGAAAATATCAAAAACTATTTGAGCAATTTAAATTTTCAATTTTTGTCACCAAACAAGGATTTTTACATAATTTGTCTGCCAACAGTTAACATGTAATTGTTTAAGTAGTTTGGCTAAGGTTTTCGTCATATAGTTGTCTGCCATTATCATGCAGAAACACAATGGTTGGTTAAAATATAATGTTTTGTGCCAAACCTCTTTTAGGTCAAATAAATAATTTTAACCGAAACTGGCTTCCACGCCAATGGTCGTTACATTTTACGATGCTTTTTCTCCTCACTAGCTAGCTTAAAGATTTTACCGTGTCTAACGTTTCATCGAATAATTTTCTTTAGTTGTAGTCACACGACTCCAACAGAACTGCACTCTATTGTTTGTTAGCAGTGATTATTTGGCGTTAACTATAATTTACATACCAAAGTAAGTTATAATTGATATCACTTCATATTAATTTTGAACTTCAAATAATATAGGTTTATAATTTAATTCATTATATTGTTCAAGATTAAAGCTCTTCTGAGTGATCTTCGCAAATAACAAGTGGGAAAGGTAACGTGTTTCAGCCGGACGACTCTATGTTTCGATACTGTTTGTGGAGAAGAACTAATATTTATGAAATTGTGTATTAGGTGTTGCATACCTAGTGACAAATTAGTCCAAATATAACCAGAAGGACAAACAAAAGACAGCATGAACCGATAGTATAATCTCGTGCCCATTCGTTTCGGGATTACTGGCGACTCATTAGTAGGAGCCGGTATTACGCCATTTACCTACTATTTATTTGAATGAGGAATGTACCATCCGATTCTCCCACATTCCTCACCGAAATATATAGTGGGTAAAGGACGTAATACCGGCTGCTACTGATGAATCACCAGTAAGCACGAAACAAATGTGCATGAAATATTATACTTTCCGTTCATGCTGTCTTTTGTTTATCCTTCTGGTTATATTTGAACTAATTTGTTACTAAGTTCGCAACACCTAATACATACTTGCATATATATTAGTTCTCCGCTACAAACAGTATTTAACTGTTATATATAAAATTGAATGATGTCATGATTACCGCGAAATGTGATAACTGATATCGATCAAGGCCAGAGTGTATGGTTTTACCGGTGTAACAGATGTTCAGATGTTGTTGTAATACTCAATTTCGGTGAGCTATAGCATACATTGATATCCATCATGTTGGTACCATGTACCGACTCGGCAACCATAGTATTATTACCATGTTCCTTTTTGGTACTATAATATTGGCTTTTGTTACTGACACAATAGCCACAGTGTTAGTATCCTTTACAGACTCGGTATATATATTGTATAGAGTGAGTTAACGTTGAAGTCGCCTTGTCGAGACTTTATATAACGTTAGCCCCACTATAGCAGGTTTACACATTCGTCTAGTAAATTTTACCGTCCTATTCTCCCACATATCTCACCCAAATATATAGTGGGTAAAGGGCGTAATACCGGCTCCTACTGATGAGTCACCAGTAAGCACGATAGGAATGTGTATGAAATTAAACTTACCATCCATGCTATCTTTTATTTTTCCTTCTGGTCATATTTTAACTAATTTTTTACTAAGTTCGCAACACATAATACAAAATTGACTCTATGTTTGTCTGTCGTGTGCATTACCATCCTTGTCATTAAACAACTAGCTACTTAACCTTGGTAAAACATCCATCGAGTATACGTTACTTACACATATTTCCATGTTATGGGTCGATTTATCTGCATATATAATGGAAATCTATAACAATCAAACAATTAGATAATTGCACCGTTTTTACTGTGAATTGATCCTATTTGATTTATGGCTAAGATATAAATTTATATTATCAATTCTCTGTGTATGATGCTGCTAAAGTTATGAAAAAGTATATGTATGCATTTATAACAAAATTCTTAAAAACATAATGTGCCAGGGCTAACTTTCGACAAACGTATGCTTTAGTAGTAAACTCCCGATAAATTGATGATTTGTAGCACTTTCCTGTGAACTCAATCTGGATGTGCATGCTTATATTTAGGTAATATTCCTAGTTGTTAATCATTAGTTTTCTCAATGAAAAAAAGAGTTTTATGTAGAGATGATTTTTATACTATGTTTTTACATTACGTAAAAATTTTCCAGCTATATATGCTGTTATAAAATCAGCACACTAGAATGAATAAATACACACACAGACATAGCAGCATATATATATATATATATATATATATATATATATATATATAATCACAAAAACACACATACACACACATGTTTATTGTTATGCATTTTGCGTATTGCACAGATTTCTATGCACTGTGTACACCTAAATGTTGTACAATATTTTTGACATACATATAAAATTTCACCAAATGCCCACTTGTCGAGTTACCACCGAAATGTATCGACACGTTGTGCATTTGGAAAGCGCGAATCATGTTACCAACTTTTGATGACTAAATTTCAAAGCAATCACAATATAACAAATTCTGTATGCTGACTTTAAACCAACCAATGATCCCCTAGTTTTTCTATTATTTCATGCGTTAATGTATAGAGTTATAACTGTCAATACTATTTTGATGAATATTATCGTAGTAATAATACTTACAACAAATATCTTCGTCTCCATGTTGAAATAGTATGTCTTGTTCACTACGCTTTGATTTCGCCACCTTGTTATTTGCAAGTGTTTTTTTTGCTTTCATTACGGAACGTTTTATTTTTAATTAAAATGCATTATAGCACACATTTATATTCCTCTTAAATGAGTGTATATTCGAGGTGTTTGTGTGTGTATATGCATTCACGTATTTGTGTGTTTGTTTTAAAACATCTCAAAGAAAAAGCAAACATTTATGATTTGTCGAAAGATCAAACTATATTAACGAATAATATACAAATTAAGCATATTATTTGTTCTTAATAAGGTACGCTTAAATTTCGGAACACAAAATGGTGTAATATAACAACAAACATATTTACCTCGCGGATATGCTATAATTGTGTCGAGATGTAAATATTTTCTTGCGGAAAGTTGTGAACATTTACTTTATACAGCTTATTTACTTTATACGTTCGATGGTTTCGTTCTGCTTCATTTGAAAGTGTGCCCAACCCTTCAGCATGTAATACAACTTTTTCTGTCATTTATCACGCACAATTATACATTCGGATGAAAAAACCTATTTCGTGCTTCAATGAATAATTCGCTTTCGTCAATTCTGTCTCGCATCTGCATACCTTAATAGGTACGCCATTTCAGATAACGCGGTTGCTTTCGTTGGATTATACACACATACACATATATACATATATATATATTAATTGTAAAATATATATAAATACAAGTGAGAGAATTTAAGTAACACCTCTTGATTTTGTGTTCATGTGACTCTTACGGAATTTATCAATGGGAGAGTAAATATACAAATTGTAACTAGCATATCTTTTACCATATTGCAAATCTGAGCTTCCAATTAATGAGGTTGCCTTCAAGCAACTCATCATTTTTCTCTCTCACTCCTGCCAAATTGTTCGCGTTTAAACGTGTCTCCAACTGTCTGACTTTGGAAAATTGCATTTTGGGCAAGTAGAAAACAATATTCGCTGAATAGTATGTCGTTCGCACATTCGTTACTGTATTTTAAAGGGAATGATAACGTGTATGCAACTGATATAAGATAGTCATATAAATTAAAATAATTTATTCAAATCATTAATTCTTTTGGCGTTTGTAGTCAACACGACGAAATGTTCAACTAAAACGGTAGCATTTTTTAGTTCAAAGAGAATGTTAACAAGGTGAGTCCTCGCCATCTGTTCTTGCATTAAACAAAAATATAAGTTATAAAATTTCAAAGGAGGGATTTCATATGTCATATATTTTCAACTTATTTCCTGTTTCTTGAAAAAACGTGAATCTAATCACAGATAACAAAGAATCGAATAAATGTACAAATAAATAGGCAATAATACATACATTGGCATATACATAAATAAGTATATATTGATAGAGCTATTTACATCTAATATTTCGCCAAACATTAACACATAACTGCAACCATTTTAAAAGAAATTGTATTAATTATTGCGATAAATTGTTAAATATGCGCAAGTAAATTTAAAAGAAATTGTATTAAGCCCCACATATATATATATATATATATATATATATATATATATATATATAATTTCCTTATTTTATCATTAAAAAATGTCAAACTATATTCAATTTTTCTAACAAATGTATTCAGTCTATAAAAACGTTGCTTAATTTTATTCCAATTCCAAACCAATTATTTCAAAGTTAAAATGGAAAAAAATTTATAAATATATAATTTTACATAATTTATTATAACATATTACAATATCCTGATAAAAATTGAAAAGCTTTGTTTTATAGTATATATCTGTTATATATTAAGTTATACTGCTAAATGTTATGCCATCCAATTAAATTTATTTTAATATACCGGAAAATAACGGAGTATATCTTATAAAGAAAATTAACATAACATTAAATATCAAAAAAAAATTGCTTACCAAGTTGACATAATGTTTTAGAACAACATATTTATTAAAAAAGAATTTTTTAAACAATAAAATTTTAAATCATCTAAAATGATGCAATTTTATATTATTTAACATTCTGCTACATTTTACATAATGTTAATATAACATAATAGAATATGATATAAAATATTATCTCACATTATGATATTATACCATGTAGTATAATTTAATATTTTATTATATAATATGATATAATATAATTAAATTTCTTTAAATACTGCATTAAGATATATTTTAACAAAATAAATTATAATATAATAGAATGTAATACAATAAGATATAATATAATATAATATAATATAATATAATATAATATAATATAATATAATGTAGTATAATGTAATATTAAATTAAGTCTTGTCTGGATCATACATTGATAATACAAAACGATAGAATCCACGTGAACCACCCAATCAAAATAGGTGGACAGAACAATCCGACTAACGGGCATTAATTGTACTAATGTTTGGCAAAATATTAAATTTAAACTATCAATTAAATTACTATAACTAATACAAAACCATTTAATTCCACGTCGAATGGGTCCCTTCGATGCACATATTTATATGCCCGTTGAATATATGCTGAAGTATAGAGGGATATTGAGTTTTTTCAGTAGAAAACTATATCAGTCGTGATGTCTGGTATAATGGAAGCGAGGGTGTCTTGTATTCGGTTATGCAATAGTAAATTAAATACGCAGAGGGCCCAAAATATTATGCAATATTTTGTTATTCTATAGGTTGTAAAACTAATTTTGAATTCACAAACCTTGCATTCTCCTAATTAAACAAATCGAAATTTTATCCATTACAAGAGAAATGCAAAAACTAGGGTAAACAGGATAAACGCCCTAATAATATTGAACACTAAAAATTTCCTTAAATCAAACACAGGCGGACCTAATGTCATAAAAGCTTATTAAAAAGCACGGAGAATAAACAAGAAAAGATAAAAATTACATTACTTAAATCTGGCGTCACATATAGGATATAATACAATTTAATTATGAAACAATAATATGAAATATGAAATATTAATATATACCATGATACAACGTAAAAAAATACTGTATATTATAGTATAATATAAAATAATGTACTACAATATAATATTATATAATTAATAATATAATATAATATAATATAATATAATATAATATAATATAATATAATATAATATAATATAATATAATATAATATAATATAATATAATATAATATAATATAATATAATATAATATAATATAATATAATATAATATAATATATATTATAATATAATATAATATAATATAATATAATATATATATATATAATATAATATAATATAATATAATATAATATAATATAATATAATATAATATAATATAATATAATATAATATAATATAATATAATATAATATAATATAATATAATATAATATAATATAATATAATATAATATAATATAATATAATATAATATAATATAATATAATATAATATAATATAATATAATATAATATAATATAATATAATATAATATAATATAATATAATATAATATAATATAATATAATATAATATAATATAATATAATATAATATAATATAATATAACATAATATAATATAATGCAATATAATATAATATAATATAATATAATATAATATAATATAATATAATATAATATAATATAATATAATATAATATAATATATTATAATATAATATAATATAATATAATATAATATAATATAATATAATATAATGTAATGTAATCTAATATGGTACAATACCAAAAATTGGTTGGAATTTTTAGTTACGCGGTTCTGTCTTTGATATATTCTATATTATACCAATGTGTTCTTTTATCGAACTAATAAACAGAAGTTTTTCGAAAACCCTTGAATTAAATGTAATTCAGTGTTTTTGACGACACATAATTTGACATGATTCAGTTTTACGAGAAATATCACCGAATTATTGAATGCAAGATAGTTTTTCTCTATGTTTATTTTATTGTGCTTGCATATTAGCCTAGGAATATTTCAACCCAAATTTCGAAATAAAGTTTACAATTTTAAGCCAATATTTATAAATAGGACGATATTTCTGCAAATTAAATGTGATCAATTGCTTTAATGACATAATATTTGATTCAATGACTTTTTTAATTGACAAATTCTTGTTTAAAGGTCCCATGTAACGGAAACCGAATCATCAAACTTTTATTAAAACAGTTCAATTTGTTTCATAGTAAATATTGATATAACCACAACCTGGCAAGCAATGAGGTTACAGATAGCGAAAATAATTATTTAAAACAAAATAAATGTAGATTAAATGTTTAAAATTTTTCTTCCTTAATTTACCAAATTTCTCCCACTTTTATAAATATTTACTTCCGTCATATCGAAATTGTTTTCTGGCTAATAGAATAACATCTGAATTGAACTTTTAACAAGAGGGTATAGATGTTATGTATAAATTTAATTTTTATTAATTTGTGAATGTAAAAGTTGCTCTGCATTGTATTAAATTCAGTAAATTTAATGAATTGCTAAAAAAGATTTATTTTGAGCATGTCTGTTAATAGGTTTCATTGCAAAACTTAAATGACCTTTAACTAGGCAGTCAATTAAATATCATATGATAAAATATTTTATATACAATATTTATATGACTATCCAAGTTGGCAAAATATAGAAGTATTTATTTTTCACTTCTTCATTGAGTATAGAAAAGAGAAAATAAATATTCTACTTACGAATATATAAATTTAAATTACAGATTCTTCTAGGTGTTCAAATGCGCATTATCACGCTAGAGCATAGCTAGTAAATTCTTCTTTTGCTAATGTTCGGTGTCAATTTATTATTTTATTCAGCCTCATAGGTTTTACAAACTTTTCATTTTACGCTTATCGAGTACCCTGGGTGCAGCATATAGAAAACCATTTATTGTATTGTCAACAAAGTAATGCGCGAAAGTAATTATTTGTTTGACATTCGTTGTAAAAAATACAGACTAAAAGTAAAACGCATTTTAACTCATTTGATAAATTATTTTGTCAGTTAGCATAGTAAAATTTAATATTTTTCTCTGCATACAAACTAATGAACAATTTTTATAGCAGACAGTATAGTCTGTTTTACATTATTTAGTTAAATTTGAAATTGTGTTACATTCTATTTATAAAAATTTTACCAATTGTAAATTTACATGTTAATAAAAGTTTTTAATAATTATATTTAGGAATGCAAAACTGTATCTCACAATAATTAAATGTTTTAATAGTCTTAATTTTTTCTGCTTTGTTGATTATTTTGTTAATATTGCTTCTCAGGTTTATTTAAAACAGGTATTTAGAGCATATTCTGTTTTGCTGATAGCTAATATATTTGCGTATCTAGTAAATATATGGTTTAAAAATGTCCAGAAAAAGTCGGCATGAATAGAGGGTATATACTCATGTGCACATGCATTTCGTGCTTGTTGGCGACTCATAAATAGAAGCCGATACCAAGCCTTATACCCTTTTATATTTGGTCAAGCAATATGGGAAAGTCGGACAGAAATAAGGCATATTCTATAAACATAATAACTTTTTATAGCTTTTCTAGTCGTTCCGTTAAGTATTCTCATGAAAAACAGTTATCAAATAGGAATATTTGCTAAAAATGTGACTAAAATGAATATTAAAATTCCGATAGGGTCATAAAGCAAAAAATTCGTAGGTTCATGACATAGCAATCTTTTTAAACTTATAACAATATATTTCAGAGAGACACTGATGTGGGATGCGAATTGACCCTGATTATCTGCTATAAACATTCTACTGATTCGATTGACTTTTCTGTTTTAAAATACGCTTAATTTATTGCGAGAGTCCTTTTTAAACTAAGAACACTCACGTTTTTTACGATAATTTTTTATGCTGTCTTTATTTCGCTCAGAACCTAAAGGTGAACTTCGCTTTTTCATGTTTTCTCTTATCACGAATCTTCCATTGAATATACTGTATATACAAATGGAAAAATCGCAGCAAACGAAAATGAATTACTTTTAATTTACAAAAATGAGAGAAAATACTGCTATTGGGACGAAATGTTTATATTTTCCACAAATTGCGGTATTGAAAACAATATTCTATATTACCTGGAAATACTTTCACATATTTGTTCATATAATTATGGTTTTTAATAACACTTTGTAAAAGATAAATTCACGAAAGATTTACAAAAAAGGTTCAAATGTCAGAGGAATCAATTTTGACATTGCATTTAATTAATTATTGACATGGCATTATTAGTTTCATAAGATTGCCTCAAAGGAGTCATTGTTATAGTCTACAAAGAGTGCGTGAAGCTGATTTAAACTATCTGAATTTTAGTGCTACTCTCGTAAAACTTATTACTGAATCAATCAATAATTTGATTTTTATAATAATGCATATAATTTTCCGCGGCCTATTTCATTCATTGTCTTTTATATGAATAAATTTGTTCTCTCTCTTAGATCAGCCCCCATTATTTAGTTATATTCAATTTCTTGTGAATATGAACAATTTCCGTCTTCAATAATAGGAGCGCTTTTTAAGTGTTATGTCGTAAAAGCGCACTCTTGGTTATAGAAGAAAAATCTTAGATTGGATGTAAATTTAACGAATAATTTTTAAAACCATTCCATCAACATTCATGGTATTTCAGCTTCTTATAAAACGATCTAAACACCGCTTCATTATTATTAGCGAATTTCAATGAGAGATTATTTTATTATTTGCAATATATATGGTGCTCACTGTGATTTCTATAAGTTAATACTCGTATTAACATAAATTGCACATTTCTCTGATATCATTCTATTTTTAAATAAATTTAATGCCGTTTCATATCACTTCGTATTTCCTAGTTATTATTCTCGTTTTACATTGCAGACAAAATTGCGAGTACTCCCATTTGTGTTAGTACGCTACCTCATCAAATTTAAAAGGCTAAATATTTAAACTTTTAGATTTAACAGTTTACGTTTTATTGAGGTAAAAAATACCACTATACGCTAAAATTGTTCATCAAAATATGACTCTCGTTGGCGGAAAAATTAACGGCATATTTGATGAAAAACTGTAATTTTTGAATCAATGACGATCGCCCACTTTTCCCCAGGACATTTGTCGCGCTCTGTCCGTATAAATTTGATTTACATTTTTATCTTAAACAGATACAAATGAAATTTGCACTATTTCCTACTTTAACACAATAATTCTAATTGAATTTGATATTAATACAGTAATTTGATTTTTTACTAAATCTATCTATACGTGTTGTTTGAAACATGCAAAATTATCAAGATTTTTACATTTGTAAATTTTTTAAGTGAGTGTATATAGCCCATCGAACACATTAATTTAAAAAATTAAATATAATTATCATGAATTACATGAAAATTTGCAGATTTGCTAAAACAAAATGCGCAGACATATGATAAGCGTTAATAAAAAATATTCCCTGTCTGGTTAAAGAGTATTTGAAAAATCTTCTATTTAATCTAAACAAATTTTTGCTTTTTGTCCATTTCTCGACAAACATAGACGGGTTTTGCAAAAGTAAACTGATTAAGCTCAGTCGTTTCTCGTTAAAGTCTATATTCCGATTGTGCCTATTTTAAAGATAGAGATTTTTAGTAAAATATCCTTACTTTAAGGGATTTGCATGGTAATAACAGAAGACATTATGTTCTCCTTCGAATAACTTTTAGAAAGATGCGCATTTTCCATCAAAGTTGTGCTTTTATTGCGAAAAATATTTAACCATATATCTGTACTTACCTAGTACATTTAATCTTAAATACCTCCGGAAAATTAAAAACTTTCTGAATTAGTCATGATGATCTTTAGATATACTAAAAAACTCTTCGCACTGATTAACCCATAATGTGCAATATTTCTTCAATGAAAAAAATTAAAATCAAATTTCAAAAGAACCTCTACGAATTTCTGATTCAAATAATATCAAAGAATATGATTATGTTTTATATAATAATATCAATAAATAAATATAAATAAATACTATAAATGTAATATATTTATAGCAGAAAAGTTGCAATTTTCACGAAGTAATTTACTTTCTGTTGTAAGAAAATCGAGGAATATATTAATTATATACTAAAATCTACAAAACATTGATTGAATGAATGTTGCCTAATTCATATAGGATGAGGCAATTTAGAAAAAAAGATAATCTATTCTGTTTGAATCGATAAAATTTTATAATGCATGAAGTAAATCGTAAGTAATTTCTTTGTGGTTATTCTGAATATTATCGTTGAGAGTATCAAAATGTTTCATAATTTGCATTATTTAAAAAAATTGAAATATAAAAACGCGTATTTAAAAATTAAATGCCATAAAAGTGAATAATTTAGATTAGTCTGAGAACATTGCGTCTTCTATATTTCTGAACCTTACTCTTTGTTTTAACTTTTATACATTGGTTCACCTGAGATATTCTGTTACATCGTAGAGGTTATACTAAACTGGTGCTATACTATAATACAAATGAACGTTAGAAATGCATCTATTACATTTTTCTGTTCAATCGGTGCCATGTTTCTTCCAAGTTTAAATTAAATCGGCATTCTATGTAGAGAAATTAAACGGAATGTCAGTGGTTATTTCATCTAATTACGACTAAACCAAATGTTATTTTAAATTTGATTAAATGTCATCAAAATATTATTAATAACAAAATTCTTTCGGTATCTAAGAAAAATCTAAACATCAAATTCATCTAAACATTAGGAACAAGACAAATATTACAAAAAAAGATTGAAAAATATTTATACAAATTTTAGATAATTATAAAATTCTGGATATAAGCTCCAATCCTATTATATATACGCTTTACAGTATGCATCGTGTAATGTAGAAAATGTCATTCATCCAGTAGATTGGTTTTGTCCTTTGTGAGAACCTCTCAAGTGTTGTCCATAATTTGCATTTTTTTAACATCAGGATGCTTAGTTAATACTGGCAAATAAATATATAATGTAATTTGTGTTTATATCAAGCTCGCAAACTTGATTTAAATATGTTTTTACTGACCGAGCAATCAATGTTCGTTTAATCATAAGAAGCCACAAAGATTTTTAAAGGCTCAAAATTAAAGTCTAAAATATAATCGGAACCAAATATAATTCGACAAATTCCTGATCGTAATTTGTCCGATCATTTAGAAGGTGACAGCGATAATGCACGAGAATGAATATGCAATTAACTATATAATATCTACGCGAGTGAAAAGAAATTTATACAGACATACTAAAATGATTAAACGAACATTGTTTGGGTGGGCGGTGATAACATTTACTATAATCAAGGTTACGAACTTGATATAAAAACCTGACCCATTAGTTGGAACTTTTGGTTTAAATGGATACCATATGAGCTCCACCTCAAAGAGAAAAAACTAACTGAGTTACATTGATTAGTATTTGACTGGTATTGGTATATAGCGTGTGACAGCGTGGCCCAGTGGTTAGAGCACCAGATTCCGAAGCAGACGTGCCAAGATTCGAGGCTCATTCGCGGCAAATTCTGGTCAGTACAGGATGAGATCTCAATAAGAACGAAACCAGCCTGCTGAATTAATTGTCTTTTCAACACTATACAATTCTTAGTTTTTACTGGCATATGTAAGTTAATTTTGCGTCAGGTGCTTAGATCAAGACCGCAAACTTGATTATAATATTTTTTATCGCCGCCCGCGCAACTAATGTTCGTTTAAGCATATAAATGTTCATTTCAATACCATTTCCACATGTAGTGTGATGTCAGTTCAGTAATGACAAATTTGGGATGGTTAGTTGGAATTTTTGGTCTAAATGGATGCCATATGAGCTCCACCTAAAGGAAAAACAGACTAACCAAGTTACATTAGTTAGTATATAACTGAAAATTGTGTGCAGTGAAGTGTGCGGCAGGATGGCTCAGTGGTTAGAGCACCAGATTCCGAAGCAGACGTGCCCAGGCTCGAGCCCTGTCCGCGGCAAATTCTGGCTAGTACATAATGAGTTCCCAATTGGGACGAAACCGGTCTACTGGATGAATTGACTTTTCTACAATATACAATTCTTAGCTTATACTGAGTATATTTAAGATCTTAATGGGTCAGGTGTTTATATCAAATTCGCAAACTTGATTATAGTATACGCAAATTACAGTCGACAATATGTTAAATAGAAGTCAATTTGTAGTATAGAGCACATTTTATAATATTGTACACAATCTAGACAAAGAAAATCTGCTATTGCATCTAGTATAAAAATTCACACCCATTGAAAACAGGATTAGAAGCAATCAATCCCATATAATTGATAACAGTAGGTGAATTCATTTCAAATTTCTCTTTTTAAATGTGAAATTTAAACTCACTCATACTTACGTAGATGTATATAATTTAGTATTCTTTTACGTTACAATAATGAGCAAGAAAGGTCCAAATGATGTCAGACTTATAATTCTGTGCAACTGTGTAAACAAAATACGAGGTTAGTGTTTCTGGTGAATGAAATAAACGTAAATAAAGAATAAACTTTTAATATTTTGGAGAGATCAATAGGTTCCGCTTTAGAAGGAAAAGCCAATCAGAAACTAAAAATTTGTATATGACTTCAAATTACGTGTAGCATGCGGCATGGGTAGCACAGAGAATAGTGTCACAGTTTCGTATTCCTCCCGCTGCAAATTCTATACAGTACTTGAAGAGTTCACAATAAGAACAAAACCGGTCTAGTGGATGAATTTCCCTTGCTACATGATGCCATATTGAGTTTATAGTTTAAATAAGCATACAATCAAAATCCTGTCATTAGACCTCATATATATCATAACTTCGACGCGCAACGGAACTGTTGAACGGCTTCTGGATAGCTGCACAGAAGATAGATTATATTTAAGTAATACAAACTTCAGACGTATTGGAAGACGTTGTGCGACATGGCGTGCTCCTGCTCTCGGACAACGTGGACTGAAATATATATCATGTGTCAATTAGTTCTAGATAGTGTGGTGGCATCCAGGATTGCTGTTCTGTTCGGAACTCTTCTGAAGACTCGGACCATGTACTTATACTTTGTAGATTTGGACTGAAATTTTCAAACAGCCATTCTTCACACAAAAATATAACGATATTCCGAAAGCAAAACTAACTGGTCTTGAAGGCAAGAATTCGAATTTAATTTTTTTAAATTTTGCTATACACAATGCAGGTACTACTTTATGTGGCTTTGCGGGTCTCCATAGCAACAATGAAATATAGGAAGATACTGAAAATAAAACGCCAAATACCACGTGGCTCGGCTCATAATAATACTCGTCGCAACTTAAACGCAGTCTAAATTTTGATCTCGAATTCTTTTCTGCCAGAAAGTCTAAAGAGATGACAAAAGCGTTCTCGTTAGGTTACAGTTGCTGATTGTTCCAACTTATTTGCGAACAGGTCCGAGAATATTGAACTTTAGCCAAACTAAAAATGAAAGTAACAACCATCTTATAGGTGATAAAATAATTTTTCTTGATAGGTGGATTGAACACTTCAAAGATCAATTTTCTTGGGCACCTGCGTCGATTACGATTCCCGAATTCATGCCTGTATGAACAGTGTGGAATTTTAATTTCGAAAAACCATCAGAATTAGAAATACGGGATGTAATGCTATCTCTTAAACGTCTTATAGCTGTAAGCTTTGATGCTTTTCTTCCGGAATTATTTAAGGATGTTGGCGATATAATTTTGGGAGCGTTGACCAACCATTTTCGTACTATATGGATTGAGGAGACCGTACTACTTGAGTGTAATGAATCGACGAACATTCCTATCTTCAAAAATGGCCATCGAAATTCGTGTGATAACCATTGTGGCACAATCTTGATCCTAGTCGTGTGTAGGTTATTTGTTTCGTTTATTCTACTTCGTCTTAGAGCTTCACACGAACCACACACTAGAGAAGTATATGTCGGATTTCGGACAGGACGAAGTTGTATAGATAATAATTTTACATTTTGTAAAGTTCATGAAATACAAAATGTATATCGCCGTCCCACATCAGTCACATTTCTCGACTTCTAGGGTGCATTTGACACACTGAATCTTAATGATCTTTTCGATATTTTGTTGAAATGTCTTGCGCCCACCACATTTGTTAATATTATACTCGCTCTCTACACAATCACTTCTGGTCGCGTTAAGGTCTACAACGAATAAACACACAACATTAAAAGCAACAGTGGTAATCGTCAAGGTTGTTCACTTTCCCCCTTTTTGCTTAACTATTTTATCGGTGATATTATGAGCAAAACCCTTCCACACGTAGCTTTCTAAGACCTTCGCCATTTATGGAGAAATGCGGTTATTTCACTCTGCCTTAAATATCGTTTTTGCGATAAATCTGCACGCGCGTTTTTACTATACGCTAGTTAGACTTGGCTCCTTAGAGTTGACGAGAAGCCCAGCACAGGTGGGTTACTATCAAGGAATATACAATGTTGACATCCGTATATGTATTTTTGGATCTGCCAACAAGCGCTCCTCGTTAGAATAACAAATAAGGCTCCAGCAACTACGCTGGCTCGGACACGTATTGCCTCTGCCCCCAATTCGATTACACAGTACACCAATATTTTCTCATCCAGCGCCAGATAGGTATAAGAAACAAAGTAGGCAGATTTGACATGACAAAATAGTTAAAGTCACTTACATCGAAATTGGGTAGTATAGGACCGATTTGTCTGCCAGGATGGGCTCCACGTATGCGTCATATTTCTTGGTTAGAAACCCTGCGCGATATGGCAGCGAATTGAGTTCAGTGGCGTTATCGTTGCAGATTTCTAGTAAAATCATCTTCGAAACATACTTTGCTTATTAGTGCAACGTTATCTTTGTGTGAAACCCACAAGGAAGCTTTATTGCTGATTTTGCGTTGATGCTAATGGTGTTGTGTAGAGGTTTATCTCGCCTAACTTATCTTAAATAGCATGTGTAATTTAAAAGCTTTACATATGTGTGTTAATTCTGCTTCAACTTTCACGTATACTGTACGAGCAACAGCTCCGTCCTAAATGGGATTTTTAAGAAAATTGTTTTCAGTTTAGGTTTTAAATATGATTTTAAACTTTTATTTTCTATTTAACAAATGACACAGTCAACCAAACATTCATTGCAAGGCTGTCAGTATTTTATATTACATTATATTTTGTGAACTTGATACTAATGTAATTTCCATTATATATATATATATATATATATATATATATATATATATAAAGATATGTGGGTATAAATTATGCATTGTGTACGGTAGCAATAGCAATTCAATCATTTGATTGATAATGTTCCCATTGGGATCTTTTGAAGTACCTTCAAATATTTTGATTCGGACTCTACTTGATATGGGACACAGTTTCTTTAGAATCTGTGACATTATCCATAGCGCTACTCTGCCGCACTCTGCATTAATTTTAAAGTTATATAGTAAATCATGTTTTTGATGAGCCTCCATTTTAGGCGAAGCAGATGTCGCATTTCTTTTGACACAAAGTTTCAACTAACCAAGCCCATCGTTTTATTATTGTGCGAACAACTGTCCCTATACCTGGGGTATTGATGGTGAAATCTCCAAGTACTGTCGAAAATTTTGCCGCGAACTGGACTCGAATCGAGTCACATTCTATTTACATTATGTAGCTCTATATACTGTGCACCTTGACGCACGCTAAATAAACCATTCTTTTATATAATAGTTTACGACTTTGATTAGCTGTTTTTTACAGGTGGTGTCTATGCGGCATTCCTTAAGATCTGAAGTTCTAATTAGCCACCCTAACCTGTCATGATAGGGCAGATAACACACCACCTGGGTTAGAGGTTTAGAATTGAATATTTATAAATTTAACCAATCATTGAATGCTAGGGTAGTGAAAACTATTATTTTAAATAATAGTTCCTTGCCCACGATAAACATAAATCCCATTATATTTGCATTTTTCATTACAAAATGTGCATTTCCTAAGGTAGCAGTAGATCGATTTCACTTTTATTGGGGACTATTCGAAAATATTGCGAAATCAATGATTCTTTTAATTGTTCCATACTGATTTTTGTGGAGAAGAAATATAAATACAATTTCGCATTTGGTTTTGCGAATCTAGTAACAAATAATTTCACATATGTGACCAGAAGTATAAACCAAAGCTAGAATGAACGCAAGGTATAATCTCAATTACACATACGTTTCGCGCTTACTTGCAACTCCTCAGTAGGAGCTGGTATCACGCTCTATACCTACTTTATATTTTGGTGAGGAATGTGGGATAATTGGACAGTATAATCTCCTATACGAATGTGTAAACCTGCAATAGTGATGCTAACTTTATATAAAGTCATCGAAAATGCGACGTCAAAGCCAACCGATTATATATAATATATAACGAGCGTGTAAATCGTACCAAAATTATTTTTGTTGTGTCTATACATGGTACAAACACAACGGATTTGAGATGTGCTAAATTTGACCAGAATTGAGAATTAAAAGTACTCCTGATCACCTTTTATTCCAGCAAATCTATACACTCTAACCTTGATCAATATCAGTTATAACTTTCCGCGCTAATCATGGCATCATTCATTTAAGTATATAATATTCTTTCCTCAGAACCAATATATATGAAATTGTTTATCAGATGTTGCGCACCTAGTAAAAACTTATTTCAACTAGGACCAGAAGGATAAACCAAGATCAGCATGAAGGGAAGGTATAACCTCATGTGCACCTATTCGAATGTGCATATCAGTAAGCACGAAACAAATGTGCACGTGAGATTATACCTTCCGTTCACACTGGCTTCGGTTTATCCATCTGGTACTATTTAAAAAAATGTTACTAGGCTTGCAACACTGAATACACAATAGCAATGATTTTTTTAAATATATAAATATTCATTTCAATAAAGCCTCCTCAATTAGTGTGGTCCCTGTTCTATAAATGATTATTTGGGTTTTTGGAACGTTGTCTAAACATATACCACTTATGCTCCGTCCGAAGGAAAGACTGAGCAAATACATAAGTTAACATATAACGTATAACCGAAATTTAAGTATACTGTGCAGCAAAGTGCCTCAGTGGATACGGGTACAGGGTACAAAGTAAATGTGCTACTCTTCGAGACGTGCCTGCGGCAAATTAATAAAGACCAGGTGTCGGATATCTATAAACAAACAACAAAATGACATTTAAATACTCGCCTTTCACAAAATCTAAACTATGAAGAAATATATAATATGTACTTGAACCTCAGCAAACTTTCATTCAACCATCGGATCTATTATTTCGATTCTTTTAACGTAAAATATATTAACCAAAATTTTTTTCCAGTAAAATTATTCGCTAAGATTTGAATTTGATACAAGTCGATGTAAGAAAATACTTATCTTGTCTTAATCTGACTTCCTTAATTTCTTATTGTCACTAAAATATGAGTAGAAAGTTTATAATTTGCCCAGAAACATCAGATATTTCTTCATATTTTTTCCACAAGTATCTAAACGTGAATGTACTCATTTATTAAAAAAACGTAAACCCGAAATTGAAACCAGATAAGTGTGAATATAGCGAAATGTACAGCTAACCAAATGGTAAACCTCCAAATCAGGTTCAATTCATGTACATCTTTTTCTTCTTTCATAAATTGGGCTGCAATTCATTGATTTGCATCGCTTGATAAATTAATTACTGAATTATATTATTATATTTAACAACTTAAAATCATTATCGGGCGGGCATACGCTTGAGGCTTGAATATTATTACGCTACTGCAAACACCTCTGATCATTCCATTTAACACAAGCGCTAAACTTGCAACGTTCTTTCACTTTATTCATTAACCGTCTGATCGATTCGGCCTACGTAGGATAATCGAGGACTTAAGCATATTTATATTTCAGTAAGATTTGATGTCGAAATTAGCGGTTATTTGTACATAAATTTAAATGCCATACGCTGTATAAAATGCACAGTTTGGCAACCGCAAATGCGTGTGTTAAACCGCTTTTATATTATTCTTTTTTGGGTGGAACAACGTTTCAATTGAATAAATTTTTCAGGCAGACTGCCTTATTTACTGTTTCTACACATATCTTTTTCTAAACTTCAGTTTAAACAATTTGCTCAAAGATTTGTAATCGACAGCTATTTGAAATTTTAATAATTTTAATTTTTAATAACATTTCTTTATCATTAATTCACGTAAAATTTTGTCACGTGTCGAATAGCAAATTCGAAATTCGATTAGTATATCTTGGAATATTAAAATAAATTAAAATGTTTAAAGTGTGCAAGATATGTTTTTTTTGTGGTATATTATTCTTTCCGAAATTTAAGAATATCTGGTTTGGGTTTCGCATTCAAGAAGGGGAAAAATGCGCATATCCACGTTTTGAAGTTAATCGGATATCCTAGTGAAAGTTTTTCAATACTTTAAACGGTGCTTGTGAATACGACCTGGTACTACAAGCAATACAAATGCCTACAAGTTAACGTATTTACCAGTAGCACATACTGATAACTATTAATTGCGATGGTATCTAATGATGACCTAAGGAAATTGGCACTATCGACAGAGATAGGGGGAATGTCCTCGTCACATCATCCATTTTTAAAGAATGCTTTCTTTAACACTAAAATTTAAATATTTTGCGCATAACAGACGAAGTTTCTGTAAAACTTTACAGGAGACTAACCTTTAATAAATTTTGATATAATGCAAGAACTTTAGTACTGAATGTGTCTTGAATAGGAATATATAAATGGCTCATAGTCATCGAAATTTCCGACCTGAGAACCGGCGGGCATGAGCTAATCAGCCCGAGAATTGTAACATGAAATTTGGTGGGTCTATTGAGACGCAGCAATGATTCCGTTTCATGTGCAACCTCGAGTTCTTCTAGCAAAAGTGTAAAACGAAATGAGAGCAAGCGTGTCAGACGCGAAGAACAGGTTTCGGCTGTTGGGCAGACGCTGTTCGTCAATCTTGTTCGACAGAATATCTAAGAGGGAAAACTCAGAATACAAACCATCCTCACTAGGAATGGGCGACCTAGTGTTCTTTCATAGCCCAAATATTATAATGAACGTTACGAATTATAATGAAAACATACTGCATCGGTCATCGCGTACTATAAAGTATGTCGTCTTATCTGCTGAGTCCTGCATGGTAGATAAGCTAATGACATCTGAGTTAGAAATATGGGATTTAAACCTACCTCTTAAACGTCAAAAAGATGCAGGCAATAATTGTTTGCTTCCGAGTTTATTTGAGGATGGTGGCGATATAATTTTGGGAACGCTGACTAATCTTTTCGTAATATATGATATAAGGAGACTGTGCCGCTTGCTCAGAATGAGTCCAGCATCGTTAATGTTTAGCTTACGGCAAATTTTTAAATAGTGACTTGTATATTGCCGTCCAACAACAGCCACCGTTCTTGACCTCAATGGTGCATGCATCACGGTGATTTACAATGTTCTTTTCGTTATTCTGTTGAAAGTCGGGTGTCCACAAAAGTTTTGAATATTTTACGCGCTCTCTTCACAAGGACTTCTTGTGCGTTAAGGTCTTCAACGAAATAACGCACAACTTTACAAACAACAGTGATGTTGTCAAGGATTTCCACATTTCCAGTTTTGTTTAATTTTATAATCAATGCTATTATGAGCAACAATCTTCCACACGTTCAGGATGCAGATGTTCAAGTGGTCTCGTGCGATATATTAAACGATCATGACTATGCTGACTATATCGTACTATTATTCAACAATTGATAATCTGCTCAGGTCACCTTGAACAGATTAGCAGACGGTTCCGTCTTTCGATATGAAATTTGCACCCTCTAAATGTAAGATACTTTTACAATAACACTCTCAACCCATTCCAACTCTGAGACTGCAGACAGAAGTTATGGACGTAATTAACAGGTTTACTTACCTTGGCATCTCTATCAATAATTCAGGCATTGTGTCTGGCGAGGTGAGTATGAGAGTCGCGAAAGCTTGATCAGCTTTCTTATACCTTCGCTATTTATGGAGAAACGTGCGTATTAATCTCCGCCTTAGAGGTCGTGTTTACAATGCATCTGTACGCGCAGTTTTATAACAAGCTTGTGAGACTTGGCTGATTAGATTTGATGATTTTAGACTTTACAAGCATTCTACCTACGTTGTTTGAGAAACGTATCACAAATTTGTTACCAAAAACGAATAACCACAGTTGACATTCGTAGATGTATATTTGGATTATGCAACAAGTGCGCCTCGTTAGAAAAACAAATAAGGCACAATCCACATCGTTGGTTCGGTCACGCTTTGCTCTTGGTATCAATTCTATTGCACAGTACACCACTGTTTTCTTACCAAGCGTCAGATAGGCATAAGAAACAAAGTGAGTAGATTTGACATGACAGAAACAGTAGAAGTCACTTATATTGAAAGTGGGTAGTATAGGACTGATTTGTCTGCCAGGCAGGGCTCCATGGCTGTATTATAGTTCTTGTTTAGAAACCCTGCGCGATTCGGCATCGAATCGACGACAGTGGCGATCCTCTTCGCAGGTTTCTATTAGAATCCTCTTCGTAAGTTTCTTTTCTTAGTAGGACAGACTTAGCTGCGAGGTTTGTTCTTGGTTGTGATGTGATACAGTGAAATCCACAAGGAAGCTGTATTACTGATGTTGCCTTGCCTTAATGTTGACTTGGCCTTACTAGTTTTCTATAGGAGTTTGGTTTGTCTCACTTTTGTGTGTTTTCTAGATAAATATTCTCATAATAACTCGGTTCTCCCTCTCACAAATCTTTTTAATAATTTGTGTGCCTAAATTATCATTTTTACGTTATTAAGAAAAATGTCTTTCTTATTTTTTCTCTTTTTTTGGTTATATGGCAGAGAAACCTTAGTTATTATTGTCGTTTGTATGGCTGCGCATGATGTAATAAATAGTATTAAAAGGTATAATTTTGTTCTTTGTAGCGTTTGAAAATTTAATAATGCTTACAAAACAATATTATTAAGCAGATGTATTACTTGCAGTAATTTAATAAATGACATGAGGGATACGGCATTACAATATAACTAGGTCATGTTGCGGACAATCGGCCGTTTTCAAGATCGGTCTAATTGTTCAAACTCTTGATGTTGTTCCTTATACAGTTAGTGTAGATAAACCAAGCGATACAATTTTCTCTGGAACAGCAGTATCATTTTCTTCTGCACCAATTACAATTTTTATTCGATTAATTGCGGTCATTTCAAATTTTTTCTATTGCACTTGTCTTAATTTTTTTTATCTAGAGATATAAATGTTAACTCCTCATCGCACTGGTACTCAACTGAGCGCCGCTTAGATCAGAATACCGATTTTATTTTTATCTAAAGCCTAACAAATCTGTATTTATGCCGTTCCCAATTCTCAGCCCAGTGCACACTATATTTCAATACACTGCACGTCTAAGAAAAGTAATAAATCTGAAAAGTAACAGTTAACATAAAAACAATTAAATACTGTTTTTTGCGGAGAACTAATATATATGCAAGTATGTATTAGGTGTGGCGAACCTAGTAACAAATTAGTTCAGTTGTGACCATGCTGCCTTTGATTTACCCTTCTGGCCACAACTGAACTAATTTGTAACTAGGTTCGCAACACCTAATACTTAATTGCATAAAAACAATTAATTATGTCATTAGCTCGAAGACATTTGCATGAATGAAAAATGATCAAATTCCTTAATAATGATGTATATGAATGACAGTTGCGAGCTAAAGATAAACAAAAATTGAAATACGAATGCATTTTTCAGTATAGCCTAAGAATTGTATAAGTTATCAAAGGCAATTTTTCTAGTAGACCGTTTATTTTCATATTCGGAACTCGTCAAGTAGTTTTCAGAATATTGCCGCGAACGGGGCTCGAATTGGAGCACATTTTCTTTAAAGTTTGAGACTCTATCCATTGTGTCACCTTGCCACACATACGCACAATTTATATTTATATGCTGTCTATAGGGTTTGTTTTACCTTACCTCCAAGTTGAACCTATGGTGCATATATTCCTTGCATATCTTCTAATTAGCCAAACATTATCTGCCATAATAGAACAGTCACCGAACTTAATGGGATATTAATTCAGATAAAATTATGTTCAATAAAAAAATGCCGAATTTGGACATAAGTATTAAGTTGAATACTTAAGAACTGGTTTAATATTTATCGATTTAATATGTTTAAATGCACATAAACTGGAGGTCATTGGACAATTTAATTTGTCAGAAAATATTTTGTATTAACTACTTATTCATGCTAAGTTTTATTGTAATATTTATAAAAAATAAAAATTCATTGATAAATAATATGCTTTATACGAGCAGATTTGACGATAAACTTAAATTTTCTAATGGAACTAAATTCAAATCCACTTAGAATTTATGATTTACATATGATTTATAAAGGGACAATTGCAAATATTTAAAAAACCTCTACATATAAGATTTCCAATTTTTTTAGACAGATTTAGAAAGTTAACACAATGATTAAATCACATGAAAATAAATTAATACTCCTGTATTTATAATGTTAAGGAACAAAAAATGATGATCAGTGGTAAGTTGGATTGCTCGAACAATAAATGCTGTGTATATGAGTACTTCCGTAAAAATCTGCCATGGGAACTTTGAAATATTTCCGATTAAAAATCCTCCAATCTTAGAATTATGTAGAAAATGAAAATAGAGATGTTCATAGCGTACGAGGAACAAAACTAAATATCGTTCGCAAATGAATTTCTATGCACAAACCTTCAGTGGTCCGATGGATAAATATTGTTGGTTCTGATGGATAATATATTTATTCCTAAATAATAAAAATATTTGTAAAATACACTTTTGGAAAATTTATTCCTTAGGTATTTCAATAACGTGTTAGCTGTTTTTGGTTAAGTCATAACATTATTTTAAATTATTAAATTATTTAAGTGATTTTCTTTACATAACTGAAAAAGTAACTAGAAATGAGTATCATTAGTGGATATAAGAATAAATATAAAGGATTTGATATTATAAAGTTAGGCCTACAAAAACTTTTCCTATTTTGGACATTTGTTAAACATTAAGTCGAACCATCATATCTATTAAAAGCCGCTGTCTTAAAAACCATGAAACTACGAGGTATTAAAAATATGTAATTGAACAGAAAAGACGAAGAATAAAGAATATATGAAATATAGAGTGAGAATTCATTTCTGCATTATGTCACATTAGGAATAAAGAAAAAAATGTCTTCAAAAATTTTCATAAACAGTTTAACTTAATATTCTAGATAGAACAAAGGACTAAATCAAACTTTATGGTTAAATGCCGAACAGTTGCAAAAGGAAACGAAGGGTACATCTTATTGAAAATAGTATGTTCCCAATCCACCCAGGCTCCCATAACAAAATTAAATGCAGGGGAATTTCATACATTCCCATTCAGAACTAAGTGTTATTACGAGACGGAGTAGCTATCGTTTGTACGATGGTGATAACAAACGCCTGAATAAAGTAAGTGAAGGATAACAAGTAACAACGAGTGATGGGTCAAACGTATCCAGTCGTCAAAGAGAGTTTGGCTATGATATTATTTGAGATTTTTGAAAATCGACCTTAAATTAATTCTAAAAAAAATATTTTAACGTAACCGCCGTAGAATAATTTCTTGGACCAATAGAAGAAAACAAGGTTTTTTATAAATCAAATAAGCAATTGAAGGCTTTTAATTGACTAAGAATGAAAACCAGATTATAAATCTTCAGTTTCTACTGGCTTAATTTTCATTTTAAATTTCTTTTAGCTAACTTCCGCATTTAATAAATACATTATGGCTATAGACTTATACTATTTAGGTCTCCATTAGCGCCTCCCTATCGGATGTCAATGGCCAGTTCGTCTTTGGAATAATCGTTTGGATTATTTGTGTCACAAATTTATTATTTATCTTTAGTAAAAGCATCCATGGTCACCATTAAATATAATCACTTTGCAAGGCAAAGATTTGCTTTATCTCAATCTGATGTACAACGTATTTAATGGTCTGATATTTACATGAGTTCAGCTTCGCTATATTGAAACAAATTTTGGCGGTGAATAAATTTATTAGTGTGTTACTGCACAAAAAAGCATAGAACCGCTTTTTTAAATATAATATTGCATAAAGAAAAGACACATTATACTAAATTAAATTGATATCATCAAAAGGCATTTGTAAAATTTGTTTCCACTGTTTTCTGTTGTTGTGAGACAATAAATCCTTATATCTAAAGTGGTCACATGGAAATCACAGCCAATATATCGAAACACCTTTAATCGACAGACTTTTAGTGGGAAGAACACTACAGATTCAACAGATAAATAAGCTGGATCAACACATTGCGGCTACAAGGAATATCCAGGAAGTAATTTTCGCACATAGTGACTACAGTTTGCTCAATAAAAATTCACTAAGTGAATTAGAACTTCTAAAGTTTTTATATTATTTATCGTTTAATAGTTTATGCATTGTCACCTGAAGCTAACAAAGCTTTAAATTTATCAACAAACCTCCAAAGATTAATGCTTAGATATAAGATAACAAAAAGCACATCACAGAAGTACATTTCTTTCTCAGGCTTTGACAAAATAAAAAAAAATTCTTTAGCATTACAACGCGTTTTATTTAAATAAAAACTTAATTCTGCATATAGATTTTGTTGCATTTCATTTATAATTCAATTTTTCACCTATACGCTATGTATTGCATTTCTGCTTTGTAGTACTATATATCTTTTTTCGTTTAAACATCACCAGTACATCTTCTATCAGAATCTAATGATTATCAAGATTAGATAAAATGCGTTGGTTCTAACATTTATCATCAACATATTCTGTTGCCCCACAAGTTCTCACTCTGTCATTGTTCAGCCGATTCTTTGGCAAAATCGCAAATCTATAGTTTTATTTATATATCCTATCGACGTTTTCTGCTGTTCATTCAGTTTAAAAAATGCGAGCTTCCCAGTTACCGATAGTAGTAAAGACGTATTTGAGAAAAGCTTCATTTGGGTTTAGAGTAGAGTATTACAAGACGTGTGCGATTACATTGCGAATGCATATAACTCTTGAATACGAAAATTCTCACATAACCATTTAGCACACAGTAAGCAATAGATTCTTCTCCATATTTTTAGACAATTTCTGAAAACTATATTCCTACTGGACTATTCGATTCCACTGAAAATGTTTACTTTCGTACATATTATGCCTTTACTTGAACACTAAGATCTATATTATAAACATTCAAAATATTTTATTTATTTATTAAATAAATAAAGTGTAATAATCTGTATTTTAAAACTGGTTATACAAGACAAACAGTGCTATATTCAGCTACAGAAATACACGATATCATCTTCTATACGAATACGAGATCCCGCATTAGTGAAACTTACATCATATAAAGTTTCCGACAACGCGACTTCAAAGCTAACTCACTATATAAATTTTATATACCAAACCTGTAAAAAGTACCAACACAAAGACTGTTGGTTCAGTACCTCATGGCAATAATATGGTACCAACCCCATGGTTGCTCAGTCAGTACGTGGTAGCAACACAATTGATTTCAAGTTGCACGAAATTGATAAATCCAACTATTTTGAACACCTGTTACTCCAGCAAATCCATACACCCTGGGCTTGATCGATATCAGTTATCATATTTCGAGGTCATCCTGACATCATTTAATTAACTATTTAAATTTTGACCGAGAACAAATATATAGGCAATTGTATATTAGGTGTTGCGCACTTAGTAACAAAATAGATCAACTATGACCAAAAGGATAAGCCTAAGATAGCATTTACGAAAAGTTTAATCTCATGTTCATATTCAATTCGTGCTTATTAACGACTCATCAGTACGAGCTGGTATTAGGCCTCATAATCACTATAACATTAAATGAGATATATGGAAAAATTAGACAGTAAAATCTCTTTTACGAATTAGTAAATCTGCTGTTCTGAATCTAATTTCATATAAAATATTTTCTCTAAACAGTTTGATTTTTGAAAATAATTATCTGATTAGAAAATTTACAAATATCACATTACTTTCATTTTATACATTTTTCATGTTGAATATTTTAAAGAATATGTTAATAATAATCACATATTATAAATCAAAATAGAATAAAATTAATGTCTATTGCAAAGTATATTCATATCCTTTAGAAGAATCATATTCAAGTTTATCCTTTGAAAATTTCTTATTATGTTTAAAATTGTAATTTAGATCAATAGTCATTAAACGATTGCAGATTAATTAAAAAAAACATGTGACATATTTATAGATCTATCGCGTAGGCATTGGGAAATCAATTAAGAATGCAAGTATAAAAAAGTTTAATACATTGAAAATTTAGAAGAATTTTTATTTATAAAGCGTTCTTTTCGATTGCACCAGTCTAAATAAATATTGGCTGCTTTCTGGCATTGGATTTCTATGAATTCAACCCCTGAAAATTGTCCAACAATTTGAATTATGATTCGATTTGTAAATGTTCGTCTATGGTACTAGGAGGTCTCGCATATTATGAACCATGGCCAAATGTTACAGCAGTCATTTTATACATTTACATGAACATTAGAAAGATAGCTGCTGTGGTAATTTTATTTATATTATCATTATAGCCTGAGCATGAACTTTCAGAAGATAGAATAAATTGAATCATAACTTCGATGGAATAATTTGATGATAA
The DNA here is from genome assembly GCA_029291075.1 of Eudiplozoon nipponicum. Lineage (NCBI taxonomy): Eukaryota > Metazoa > Platyhelminthes > Monogenea > Mazocraeidea > Diplozoidae > Eudiplozoon > Eudiplozoon nipponicum. The sequence goes on along the minus strand of JAQBSW010002108.1, from coordinate 63,506 downwards.
GTTTTATATTTCAAATGGTGTAATGCATCGAATGTATTGAATCAATAAAAGCAATTTTATGAGATAAATTATTGTAATCACAGAGCTGTACAATCAGATAAGTTTGATTTAATTCACGAGTTGTTGATACGAAACAATGATGATTCAGTTTATATTGATATTACTATTGTTAATAATAATATATCTTTCTTTGGAAAAAAAGTATAAAACAATTCAATATTTTCCAAAACGAACAATTAAAATTAAAAAAAGTATTAATTTTAAAAGTGCATCAAATTTTAACCACAATTTCAAAGAAAAAATATAAAACAATGAAATCAAGGAAGGAATAATAGGATTGAGTTATAGGTATGAAGTAACAAAGAAATAAAATCTGAATCTTCCTTAAATAAGGAAATTTAAGAAGTTTAAAATTTTCCTAAGCTCCCAGTATAATTATAATAATAAATGTAATAATGATTATAGTATTAATACTATTAATATTAATTATAATCAAACATTTTTTATCACTAATAATAATAAAACTGATGATTATTATTAAAGATAATATTATTATTATTATTATTATTTTTTTAAATTTATGTTTTAGAAATTTATTGGGCTTAATTCATTCCCTCAAGCTGTAATTGAAAACCAAATCTGTATAATTTTGGGAAAATTGATAAATATTTCTATAACTAATTGAATTTTAACGTAAAAAATGATGTAAAATCTAGGCAATCTTAGCGCAAAACATTATTTCATATCAAATGCAGAACTCCCAACGCTTGAAATGTGATTAGCGTTTATGAACCAAAGCGATGTCGATTCAAACCATGAAACCCCTAGTAGTTATTATTGAGTAGTGTACGAATAAACATAAATCCTGACCTTTAATAGGATTTCGTTCTCCATTGTTTCGTTAATTAAATGAAATAGAATGAGAAGGACAAACCAAATTCAGCATAAGGAGAAGATTATATCTCCTGTATACCTGTGATTCGTACATAATGGCGACTCATTAGATCAGTGTTTATTGGTGTGCTGGATAAACAGGTGTTCTGTGTAGTTGAATTTCTTAATTTTTATGAAAATTAGCATATTTTGAAATCCATCGTGTCGGCATCATGTACCGACTTGGCATTTTGAAAATCATAGTGCTAGTATCTTTTACAGGAGCGCTATTTAATATATATAGTGAATTGGCTTTAAAGTCATATCACTGAAGACTCTATATGAAGTTAGCGCGATTTCTACTTTATTAGACAATAGTATAGCAAATTATACATTCAAATTTCCATTATTTATGTACAAAACCTATGGTTGGCATGGGGCGTAGTATCGGCTCCTACAAAAGAGTCGCCAGCAAGCACGAAATGCATGTGTACATGAGACTATAGTTTTCGTTCATGCTGAATTTCTTTTATCATTTTATTCCCATTTAAACAAATTTGTTACCAGATTAGCAATATCTAATACACATTTACATACACATTAGTTATTTGTAAAAAATATTTTAATTTTATATGTCATTGAGTAATGTAATGATTACCAGGAAATGTGATAACTGATGTCAATCAAGTCCGGAGTGTTCAGAGCTACTGAAGTAGCATGTGTTGAGAAATTTTTTAATTCTCAATGTTGTTAAAATTTAGTATATCTTAAATTCCTTTGTATCGGTACTATGTACCGACATTAAATTTTGAAAACCTTTCTGCTGGTACAAATTACAGCCTCAGTTTATATTTTGTATAGAGAGCTGACTTTGCAGTCCCACTACTGAATACCTTAAATGAAGTTAGCAAATTCATATATGAGACAGCAGTGTACAACTGTCCCACCCTTCTTCACCAAATATATAGTGGGTATAGGTCATAATATCGACTCATTCTAATGAACCAGTGCACAAAATTGTCCCTTTCGTTCATGGTCAATTTTATTTATCCTTTTAGCTCCATTAGAAATAATTTGTAACTTGGAGCGTAATAGTTAATAAAGAGTTGAATATATATTAGGACTCCGCAACAAACACTATAGACTCGTTTATTAGCTCAACTCATTGCATACACACACGCAAGCTAACACTCAGGCATCAAAATGGCACAAGCTGCAAAAACCCACTAACAGGCGCTAAATCAACACGTCTTATTCCATCTTAGTTTATTGAAAACACTGTTAAACTTTAGAATTTATTTTTTACTATTTTTCTTGTTTTTATCCTTGAATATGCTACCTTTGTAAAATTGACTCTGGTCAAAATTAACATTTTAAATATTGCATCATCTTCTTATATCTCTAGATTTTTAGAAGCCAATAAGTTCAAAATGTTTTCAAATTTATGTTGTGCATATAAGAAAATTACTCTAAGTAAAGACATCTATTTCGACATTTCTAAACATTTAAACATATTATTATTCTATTTTTAAAAGTAAGTATACTTATGTGAAAAACCGAAACTTATATATATATGAGTTCGTTTATCGTTAACAGCTTGATTTTAAAAATAATATGTAAAAGGTCAAACTTTCTAAATTTCATCAATATATTTCTCCTCAATGCTCAAAGCCGCACAGCTAGAAAATAAACAATATAGCAATTTAAACAGACAACGTTATTTATACGGGTACGCAGGCCAAAAATTAGCATCAGCTTCCTAAGAGAGAAAGCGCTTAAAACAGATATGAGAGTATTAAATTGCCAAAAAAGAAGAAAACCATTGATTAACCTACAATTCAAAATATATTTACAATTATATCTTGGTCATTTCTACTTTTAAACAATACCATTAGGTTAAACAACTTAAATTAAACGAACTAAAATAAACACACCAAAACTCATGTTAGTCAGCACTGTTTACTAAATTGAATAATCTTATATTACAATTCAACAATAATTGATTACGCGGGTGGTGGTAACAATTATTTAAATCAATTTTGCGAGCTTGAGGTAGACACCAATCCCGTTGTATGTAACCAGTCGTCGAACAACAGAAAAACTACCGCCAGTCGCACGTACTCTAATGATGAACATGGAAGGTCGAAACGCGTCAGTGCGTGTGACTATCGTTAGTTTTTTTATGTTGTTCGACAAATGGTTAAATACAATGGGAATGGTGTTTACTTCAATCTCGGAAACTTCATTTAAATAATCTGATATAATTACAGGAAATAGGACTAAATAAAAACGAAAAATGAAAGAATTATTCACTCATGTAAACAAATGCAAAGTCCGAGTAAACAATAATTGGAAAAATTAAATGCGTTGACTAGAATTTCTTACTAATTCTGGCCAGCACTCTCAATAAACTTACCGTCAATAATTAAACCGTGCATTTTTCTAAACAAACCGTTTGTATAAAATCAAACCATGGTTATACATGACCAAGGATTTCCCAAACACGTCAGTATGTGTACCAGGCGATTGTTTAGACAAAATGAAATTGCGGTTTATATATATATATATATATATATATATATATATATATATATATATATATATATATATATATAACATTACGTATTGGATATATGAAATAATTATTCATGCATTTACATACTAGTACACGCACAGTCAGTTTTTCATAAATACTACGCATATATATATATATATATATATATATATATATATATATATATATATATATTTTATCTCATTTTCTGTTTACAAATGCTTTTAACAATCTGTAGTACAGTAAAGGAAGTGGTTAAAAACTAATCTGTGAAAATTCTGCGTCTAAATTTAATTAGGACGATTTTATTTCGGCCAATGACAATTTTCTTCATACTGGTTATGTTTTCGACATATCTTAAAATTATAATTGGGTAAATTTATTTTAATTCCATATTTATGCTGCCTTGATGTTTCTCGTATTTGCGTTGCAACGAATTTGTGCGTAAAAACTAATTAAAACCAATGCCGAAGCATTTATTACAAGTAGGGATTAAAAGAAACCGATGTTTGTTTGAAAAAGAAACAAGTAAATTAGTCCACCGAATGTCGGCAAAGATCAAAGATTTTATTTGATGCTTTGTGCATATTTTCATATGTAAGCATCCGTTTATGTGTACCCACCTTTTGCGATTACTTTCCATCTTCTATGTATTTATTTATCGTTTTAGCAACTCGCAAATACACTTGTAACAACGTAATTTGCGAAAAATTTTATATTTATAAGTATAAGTCTACACGATTCGTTTAAGAAAATACGTTTTATCAAATAATTTATATATATATATAGTTTGAATATTTATTAAACTGTAAAATCATACAAATTTTGAAAGAAATTTAATGATGCCTAGCACATTGAACTCGTTATTTAAAATATTTTTTGTCGAATTTAACTTCGCAAACTAGATTCAATTGTAGTCTGTTAAGAATATTTTTATTTTTGGTGAACATAAGCAAGTGTTCTAACTTATACATTATTTGATTTCAGCTGTTTCATAAATTGATAATTTAAGTTGAGAGCTAGTTGATAAATTGAAGCACTTATTAAAAAGCATGCTTATACAACCCCATTAAATGGCAATCCTGTTTGCAATATCTCAGTGAATTATCTGGTTCTGCATCAGTTAAATTTGAAATTACAATCGGGAATATTTGGTTACTTTAAATATCATTTAACAAAAAAAAAGAATTTCTATAACCTACGCAGAGGTACACAAACAAATACCCACACCGTTTAAATGTGTATTTCTACCGCTTTTCTGCCTTTTATTGTGTATTTAACAGCAAAATATAAATTGTGCATCGGAAAACTTTCGCAACGCACAATTGTGTTTTATTTATGCATTTAAAAACCAATCAAATTCCACCTGGTTAAGAGTTTTGTCTTTAAGTTCTATTATTGAAAATGTGTTCTCAATTTTGCAATAACTGAGAAATCGAATACAAGCAAATTTTATCTACACATAGCTGAACATAACTGAAAACACGGCGAAAGAATATTTTACACAAATTTTGGCATATTTCAGGATGATTTCAAGGCATAAATAACCAGGAATTTCGTATAACAGGATATGTAAATTGCTAAATCCTCGCTGTCCAATTAATTAAACAAGATAAATTAATCCACGGAACCATTACATGTTAATGAATTGTGTTTTTGTGTGTGTGCGTACGTTTTTGTTCTAGTATTTATATACAATCAAACATAATTTCAGTTTCATTTACTTAATTTCGCAAAAAAGAACAAGACAAATTTTCCCAGATTAATTCTGGTAAAATGTTATACTTACTAAGCAAATACTAACAATAAAGTTATGCCTCGATATGCTAAATATTTCTCAAATTACATTACATTACGCTTGATTGAAGTTAAGAGCTAAATTACATACTTTAAACAATTTAATGCGATTTCAAAGAAGCGTTTTTGAGGTTAAATTACAATATTTTTCATTATTTCAATTTTATTTTATATGCCATGTTGCAAGAACATTGTGTCTATTTATTTTTATTTTAGAGTAAATAATAAGTAAATATTTATTGTTTCAACACAGTTATCGATAATCGTCTTTCATTGTTGAAGAACTTTGAGATTTTCATTGAAAAATTTAACATTTTTGGAAAATTTTGGATGCAATTATATTCGCATTTAAAATGGCGAAATATCAAAGAATTAAACATTAATTTGTTTAAACATCCAATTTGGTAAAAAGTAATCATCTGTGCTTTGTTATAAAATTGACCTTTTCCAAAATTAAACTCACAAATTAGGTGAAAATTGTACATGTATTCGTTCACATTTAATAAAAAATAGGGAGTTCGGTACTTACTAGTTAATGTTTTCTTCGTAGTCAATTGTGTAGGTAAAACCTACACAACTGAGAGATAAGTCTATGACATTTTTTGGTATTAAATTAATTTCCAACTTACTGAGTGCTGATTAACCTTCACGACTAAGAGAAGAACTCTCAGTAAAAAGGAGTAACGCAAATTTGTTGCGGGCAAATTCCGCCCGCGCGATTAACTAGTCCCTGAAAACCAAATTCCATCGTAATATAAAGTAAGAATATTGTACACATCAAAATGTGTACCTTAAACGCGGGTAATAGCATTTTTGACAACAGTAAATAATGAGCTGAAAATTAACTATGAAAGTTTGATTTATTTGAAATACAATATGTGCTTTTAAATTTAACTTCAAAATTAGTCAAATATACGTAAATATTTTTTTTCATTCCAGGCTAAACGTACAATAAGACATATTGCAAGTACAATGCCAGAAGATTGGTTCAAAAAAGCTTTTCAAATCATTGCTCTCGAACCTACAAACTATTGTGCGAAATTCCCTTTTACTCACAATTACGTCGCAGTGTGCAATTCATAAAATATTCATATGCAAAATGTCATAATTTAGTCTCTCTGCATGATGGAAACAAATTCGAAAAATCAATTGAAAACAATGTTTATTAGATCACCAATCATTACTACTAAATCGATCATGAGTTTAATAATTATAAAATTAAAAATAATCGACAACTAGCTCAAAAATGAAATATAGAAGAAACACTATCTCACTGAATGAAGATTTTGTTGAGCATCTAAAATCGTGCAAGCCGATTTCTGACAATTATATCGGGTATATTGTGAAATGTCTTATTCTAGTTCAACTAATTCCAGCTAGTCACGTTGGAAATGTGTTATGCTATCCACCTTTAAACGCGAATGCTTCAAGAATAAATATTCAACAAAACACGACAAAACCGAATGTTAAATTAACGCCAAGTCAAAATATTATTGATTTAAGAAAACCATTACTTTCTACGAATACATCATTTATTCGAACTATAAACAGCAATTCAGAAGGCTCACGTTACTACAAATTTACCAGTTTAAATCAAGATTTACAAGAAATAGTATTAAATGCAGAAACTCCAACGCCGTGGAAACCCTTATCAAGGCCACCGCGACATGAAAGTGAAAAACCAACAGAAGAGACTAGGTGGTACAAAATGGAACGCAATGATGGAAAAATGATGCGCTCAGGAATAAATTTTGCATTTAATGGCACAAGGTTAGCTTATACGGATGCGCTTAAACGGAAAATTTATGAGGAAGGCAACCATGAAGAGAACGCGACAACTGTTGAGTTGAGTAGTAAAACTAGTCAACTTGAACATGGCATAATTTCCGAAATGATGAATAAGCTTAACACGCCTTCTGACGTGAATGTATCTCATGAAGACAGCGACGAAGAGGAAGAGATGGAGACACGGGGTGAAATAAAATCTTTTCGTGAAAACGCTTCATCAAATTCATCGGATGAATTAAAAATGAAATTAAATAAATGGTTGTCCAATAATTCAAATCGGCGTATATTCAAGGCTCCATACTTACGACATCGCTTTCAACTTCATTACGTTACAGATTCAAAAGCAAGATGCAATGACGGCTCACCAGCAGGGTAACACCCAATTGCGTGAAATATAATTATTTTTACTTATTTATTATTACAATGAATATCAATTTGAATTAAAATTATTATTTCAGAAATATATGTATGAATCAAAATCTACTTTTAAATCAAACTGCATAAATCGTTGCACGGAGGTAACATTTGTTTAGCGATATACATGTTTGCAATATAATGTAAAAATTGCATAAAATAGAACATGCGCTCAACGAGAAGAGCGGGTCAATTATTATTCGGCATTCATGAAGAACATGCCACATATGCCAAAGTTGGGGCCAGAATTAGGGAAAATTTCCTTCAGAATCTTGCAACTTATCCAATGTACCACACAAATCATTGAATATATACTCTTTTCAAACATATACTAATGTGAGTTTTTTGGTCGGTCTTTCTAACCGGTGGATCCTTGATGGCCTCTTTTGACCGAACGCTCTACCTAGCCTTGCTTAGTGTAGAATTAGATAACAGAGACTAGACCACCAAGTGAAGAAATGTTTAATTCAATCTTTTTTTTTGTTCGCAGTATAAACTAATTATTACACTCCATATCAAATGCAATTAATGAAAACATCAGTCTTGAAACTTATTCAGTATTCCATTCAAGAGACGTAGCATAAACACTTTTGCGTTAACTTTTAACTTCTTTTTTAGTCAGACTGTCCTTTAGGTATATAGTATACGGCATCACATTTGAAATAGTGCTCTAAATTGCCAACTTGGATTTGTATTTCTAGAACAGAAATCGTGATATCTGGGGAAAGAATATTGACTTATACTGTAATAACTTGACATTGCATGCATAAATATGTTAACTGTATGAGGTAAAGATTGCAGAAGATTTAAAATGCAGTTCATCAAGAAAAGTGTGTTTATTCATTTTGGAAGCTTATCAAGTGCTTGCCAATATTTTCACGGTAGAGATCTAAACCTAGGTGCATTTGCTTCAGATTATTGTGACGCGTCTAAGTATCCACCGACGACGTGTACTATAGAAATTTCTCATATATAAATTAATTCTTTGGGAAGTCTTTCATTCAGTCGGGTCCTACAAGGCATCACTTTCGTTAACGTAAGCAATGAGCTGCTTGACTCATAAGGAATGCGCCATTATTTGCGCCCATGAAAATGGCAACTCGGGAAAGTATTTTATGAGTACTCAATCAGGATGAAACCAGTCTACTATGCATTGTATAATTTTCTTTTATAAATTTGATAGAGATATTATCAACAAACTTTTCATTCTATGTAAGCCTGTTTTATATTGTTCAATTTTTCAAAGCTCAGTTTTCTAACTGAAGCTAATTTGAAATGTTTTCTCTAATATAAATTTCATCAAATGTCCAAAATGATCAGTCAAAACATGTTTAATACCTTCAAAGTGAATATACATTCGCCCTTAGTATTTTAGCAAAAAATGCTTGGAAAATTAAAATTTTAATGAAACTTCGTCGATATAATTTCAAAATTAATTTATATTGGCGATATTTGTATCGTTTGATTTTTATGTGTGAATTACTATAATGAATATTGTGTGATGATTTTATAAAAATTATAATCATATCATTTAGATGAAAGAAATAGCTTACAATTTAAATACAAAAGAAAATTGGAACTTTTGACAACTAAATTCTACTTTAATTTTAAACTGAAAAATTACTTTAAAATCTAATTTAATTAACTTAAAATTGTCGGAGAAACATTTTGAAAAATTTAAATGCTTCGCATTCAAGCCTGTCTTATATTTTTAACATTTTTCTAAATGGAAGAAAAACTTGCTTGAGAAACTTCAATAAGAAGAATTAATATTATTTATGTATACAAATTCAGCTTTGGAAAAACATTATAAATAAAATATCATTGAATAAGTGCACTTACCATTCCAAAATTGAGCGTTAAACAATAGAATTAAGTGCATGACATTCATATAAATGCTTATAAAGCCATTTAAATAAAATTTTAAAATGACAAAATATTTGTTTGAAATAATCATTTTTAAATAATCTGAAAACAAATTTCCTTTAAACTTATTTGCATTTAAATCAATTCTTTTCAGTATTCATTTAACTTGCGAATAACGCGTTGCATGATAAGAGTTCCGTAAAAACTTAATATATTGCAAGAAATTAACAATAAATCTGTGCAAACTGAACATTAAAAATGTGATAATCCACTGACAGCAATTTTCATTCTGAAATTTGTAATACATATTAAGTTTAAAATTGTTTAAAATTTGTAATTTTTAAATAGGTATCATTACAGACCAGCGCGGCATCCGGGAACAAGAAAATGGCTAATCGTTCTCGAAGGTTGGTAGAGCACGTTTTAAACAGGAATAAATAAATCATGCATTTGTGTTATATTTATTATTATACAGTGCTAATTGAATGATTTTGTAAATTATAATTTGACGTTTTCGTAATTATATTGGCTTAGAAATTTATCTCTTCTAAAAACTAACGTTTTAACAAAGATTGACTTAACAAAAGCACCGATTTACAAATAAATTGACATGAAATTATGAAATATACTGACGACAAGATACTGCATCTGAAAATTACGTTTAATTAGCGTGGTATAAAAATATTTCTCCAGAACTAATGTGGCATTTTTATATACAGCGATGTGATAATTTGTTAATTTTACCACTTTTTCAGGTGGTGCAACAATAAATATTTCAATTTAACAATAAAAAGTACAAGGCTAACTCTGTAACTAATAATATCTTTAATGCTAGTGGTTTTAAAGTTTTCAATTAAAACCAAACAGTAATTGTTTCAATTTGATTTAATCAGTCATAGCTGAATCACATCATTTAAATGAAGCAGTAAATCCAATTGATAATTTGTTTGTAAACTAATATATTATGACAGCCCATTAATAGTTACGAATATACAAAAAGAGTATAAATTTTAAAATTTAAACGAAATTATTTTCTTGATTTAATACTTAGAGAAAATTCTCTGATGGGGTGCTTGTGAAATAGGGCACTCCTTTGTAAATGCCGAAATATCGACAAGGAAAATGTTGACAAGAATGTAGAGGCGTTTGTCGCCAACAAAGCTCAGGAATATGTGAAACCTCGCGTTATGCACAATTATCATTTTATCCGATTTCAATTAGAAGAAAACAATGTGGCATTTTTTCTTATTTACAATTAAAAGGTGGATGGTATTGTTATGATTTGGAGACCTGTCGTTCAAGGGGATCTTTTGAAAACAGCCTAGTTTCTTCCAGATCTTGGAAAAATAATAAAGAATGTAAGTTATAAGTTTTGTTTTTTAATTGTTTAAATTTTTGGAAATATTTTTTAAAGTCACGTGCAAAATTCCCATATATTGTATATTAAAGTATAAGGTGATCATCAGATTAGGATGACCAAAATATAGATCGTAATTAATGCATAATTTTATTAATAGCTTTTAATTGGCTCATTCCTATTAATCTTTGATACATTGTAAGTGACAAAAATGACTGTCGAAATGTTCTATGTAGAGATTCACAAAATGGATTTAGGTCTCCAGGTGTTACCAAATCAGTGCACTCAGCATACAACTGGTTTTCTTGGCTGTGTAGCACCATCAAAATATTATGCACTCTATTTAATAAAAGTTGAATTGTTAGCTTAACCTAAGTGGCAAAATATTTGACTAAAATCTCATGAGCTGAATTTGTTCATCCAAACATATATCAAATGAAAAATTTGAAATTAATTTCAAAATATTCGGTCGATTCACTGAGCGTGGAAAAACAATTTTGGAATTGATAAAAACAGGCTAATTGCCATGATAGAAGCCACAATAAATACGCGTCTTGTTGTCATTAGTATCTACATTATCTCATTCACAGAATGGTCCCAAGAGGATTCACAGCAAACAGCAACCCCTCATTAGACCGCAATACCGCTTACATCTGCTGGGAACATGACAAAATCCAAGATGTTTGTATGATCCGTGTAGCGAGACATTTTATATATAAATAAAAACTGCCAGCTCATTATTCACCTTACAGATTTATGGTGCTATGTTCACTATATTAGTTACTAAGCAAATTGATATTACGCTAAAAAACAACAGGAAGTTATTCTATACTAATCGAAAAGAGAAAATTAATTTTTTTAATCTCTAAATACATCTTTGCCGGCAGGTGAGTTCGGCTATAAACTGATAAATAGCCCAATGTAGAAGCCTCTAACTAGACCACATTCATAATTGTATAAGAATAGCAATGCTGCAGACAAATACATTTTCTATAATCATATGAACTAAGGAATTTAATAGTAATTTTAATCTTGATATTAAAAGAAAGTAAAATTCGAATTAAAATTCAGGTTAAATTGTAGAAGCTGTTGTGCTTCAAATACCCCCCCCCAAAAAAAAATTCCCAGTTCAGCTTAATCTGAAAATAAAAATACTTCCAAAAGCTAGTGTTTCTGGAATATTCCAGAGGCTGACTACCAATATTTGTCAGTTGCACTCTCTAAGTCAATTTCTTCAAGATCGTCTGTCTCGACTTGAGCATACTCGTATTTCTTATGACATCCATGATGATACAAGACCAATTAAATACTGTTTGTTGCGAAGAACTAATATATATGCAAGTATGTATTAGGTTTTGCGAACCTAGTAACAAATTAGTTCAGTTGTGACCAGAAGGATAAACCAAAGGCAGCATGAACGGAAAGTATAATCTCATGCACATTCGTTTCGTGCTTACTGGCGACTCATCAGTAGGAGCCGGTATTACGCCCTTTAACCACTATATATTTGGTAGAAGAATGTGGAATAATAGGACGGTACAATCTCCTAGACGAATGTGTAAACCTGTAATAGTGAAGCTAACATAATCTAAAGTCAACGACAATGCGACTTCAATGCTAACTCACACTATATAATATATATACCGAGTCTGTAAAGGATACTAACACTATGGCTATTGTGTTAGTAACTGATACCTTTTTTGAAATCGATGAGTACCGGATACTAACACTATGGTTTCCGAGTCGGTACATGATGCCAACCTGATGGATATAAATTTATGCTAAAGTCTCACCCAAATTGAGAATTACAACAATTTCCGAACACCTGTTACTCCAGTTAAACCATACACTCTGGCCTTCATCGATATCAGTTATCACATTTCGCGGTAAGCATGACATCATTCAATTCAATTTGTTACTAGTTTGCGAAGAACTAATAATATGCATATGTATTAGTTTGCGAACCGTAGTAACTAATATATTGCAATTGTGATGTATGCTACGCGAAATGTGATAGCTGAACGTATGTAAGGCAGAGTGTATGGTTTAACTGGAGTAACAGGTGTTCGGAAATTGTTGTAATTCTCAATTTGGGTGAACTTTAGCATAAATTTATATCCATCAGGTTGGTATCATGTACCGACTCGGAAACCATAGTGTTAGTATCCGGTACTCATCGATTTCAAAAAAGGTATCAGTTACTAACACAATGGCCATAGTGTTAGTATCCTTTACAGACTCGGTATATATATTATATAGTGTGAGTTAGCATTGAAGTCGCATTGTCGTTGACTTTAGATTATGTTAGCTTCACTATTACAGGTTTTCACATTCGTCTAGGAGATTGTACCGTCCTATTATTCCACATTCTTCTACCAAATATATAGTGGTTAAAGGGCGTAATACCGGCTCCTACTGATGAGTCGCCAGTAAGCACGAAACGAATGTGCATGAGATTATACTTTCCGTTCATGCTGCCTTTGGTTTATCCTTCTGGTCACAACTGAACTAATTTGTTACTAGGTTCGCAAAACCTAATACATACTTGAATACAAGACCAAGACTGCCAGAATATAAATTAACAAACCAGATGAATATGCTATATTATTGTCTATCACTAAAAATTATATCGTGAATGTCGGTTTTCGGAGTGAAGGAATACAATTTTAAAGGAAGTTACTTCGTTTAGCTAAAAAATTAGCACGCAAGGAACGGGAGACAAAAAATTAAAAACGGAAGGCCAAATATGCAATTTTTCGAGTGTATGATTAAAAAATTTTACACAAGGAGCTGAACAGTTATTAAATTCACTGCTCCGGAATCAGGTTCAAAAAATTTAAACTGAAAGAAAATTTAAATAGCCAAAACGGCACACATCAATTTAAACAAAACATGATCAGAATGTATTTTGAAATAATATTTTGCACTAATTTATTTTAAAACGCCTTAATAAATTTTTAAAGGGAGCTATCTGAGGAGCACTCAAATTCTGCAGGGTCCCAAAGGTTAAGACGAAGGCATTGAAAACTATATGAATTATATTCCAGTTGTTTTCTTTTAGAAACATCTTTAAATTAAAGGTGCTTTTCACACCACTTCCACTTTATCTGATGTATTTCATTCTCTGGCCACCTTAACATTTCATTCTGGACGTTGGTCTTTGCGTGTCAGATGTGGCCTTTGAATATCATTTTTAAAGCTGAGCAATCCTATCAGTATCTTGGGCTGCCTATGTAAATTGTCAAACTCAATGATTCAGTGATTTCCAAGCATGTATGCCAAATATTTCAATCTCTAAGTTATTAATCATCACTTTTATCGTAAATAGCTCCCTTTAAAATGAGCTCATGCAGTTCATTCTTGCCCATTTATGGTTACGGAACACGTAGACTTAATGCCTTATTCGTTAGATAGAGCTAGGCAAGAATCTAAATTTCTAGACGTATCCACGAACAATATATCTAGACAATGTCCATGTCCTTCCGAAAATGTGATTAGTTATAAAATTATTTAACTGTGCTATATAATGATTACGCACTGCCTGTAAAACTATAGGAACAATTTGTACCTGGCTTGTTCCATCAGTACACTTCCAAGCAGTGGCAGAAACAGATTTATAATAATTTGTAATTTTTGCTCCACACTGCGCAATCCTTCAAAAATATCTGACAGAGATATAATGTCCGAAACGTCAAGCATCAATTTCCACAAATTATAATCCAAAATAATTGAAATATTTTTTCTTAGGACCCACCGAAATTACACGTGCAACTGCCAAAACGGTGATTGGAATTCCTATTGAATAAATCTTAAAAATAAGCTCGACTAATCTCTCAATTATCTGTTGAAATTTTTTCCTTGTTGTTCCTTTACTTCACACTCTCCGCGTTTACATTTTCTGTTTTTTTACCCTTCCAATATATATATATATATATATATATATATATAAATGTTCATTTATAGATACTTGATAAAAATATGATAATTTATTTTTCATTTGAACACGCAAGGGGTACTATGCATTTTATCAAGGCCCGCATTTCAACAGAATACAGACATGTGTTGCCAGTTTAAAATATTAGGTTTTATACCACTTAGACCTAATGTCTCTTGTCTTAGTGGGCGGGGGACGATAAATAGCATACCTAAGCGCTCCTAAAGACCAATTTATAGGGTAAAAAGCCTAATCTATACACCTTGGAGTTGCGTTAATAATGTATTCGGGCAATTTACGCGTCTCTATAAACCAACTTAGCGATCTAGTTACCTTTATGTGCGCTTTACCGATTACGTATTGCGAGTAAAGCTATAGGATGATCATGTACTCAATTTGTTTTCATATTAAACTTAAATGCAGACACAACTCCACGTAGACGTTGAAATTGATCTACAGCAATTTTTACATTTTCATTCTCCAAATGTCGTCTTGAGCGGATTAGTTAGCAAGAACAAAAGTTGGTGCTCTATCCCTTGTTTGCACAACATATAGTTCTTTATTATATGGGTGAACCACCGTGAAGATTTCCTTTAATTTGATGGCTGTACATTAAACCAACTTTGGTAATGGTAAGCAAACTGTGTCCTTTATATTGGCATCAGTCCCTACTTGTTCATTTAGCTGGAGAACAAAAGTGTGAGATTTCAACGATTTTTTGCCAAATTGCATATTTGAATTCACTATTTGATTTAAAACAAGCGTTTAAGTCTCAGTGTTCTCTCATTAGAGTAATTAAACGTCAGATCGATCGGCCTAGGTAATTTGATCGACAACTGGTTTAATTATGTTATAATTAGACATACGAAGAAGCATAAAAAATAATGACATTTTAAACTTTTAAATTCTATACATTTTTCGTTCGAACCAAGTAATTAATGTGTAATATACCATCTTAGTGAAACCACTCTGAAATTATCCGTCTCAATTTTGAGCAATGTTCATCAATTGCTGAAGTCAATTTTGGGAAAAAATGAACTTTGCTAGATGACCACAGGCCAAGACACAAAATAACTGAATAACAAATTAGTTTTACGTGAAAATCGTTTTCGTTTCAGTGTGCCTTTCTACTCAATGACTTCAAATGCACGCATGATTTTATAATTAAATGAATTCGTTTTTTGTGATTTTATTATATATGCCATATGTGTTTAATTTGGCGGGAACTAAAGTTTAAATAGGGCAAGAATTTCAGTTTTACTTTAATTTGCAACAAAGTTTTAGATGAAATTAAATCCTGTTATAATTCTTAATAAATAAATGTAGATATGCATAATACTTGTTCGTGTGTAAACAGTGGATACCATTTTACTACTTTAACAGCCAGTTGAAGTGTAGACTGTAGTTTATTTAATTTTTTTCCTTTTCAGTTTCCGGAATACTTTCATCTGATCAACAAATCAACCCTACATTCCATACATTTAATCATGTGTAAGTTTTCTTAAATTTTACTTTGTTTTTCAAAGGCCATTGAAATCCGATAAAATAGCCTTCATTTAATAATTGATTAAGCAAAGTGGGACAAAAGCATGGGCCAAGTTGAAATTACCTGAACAGTAGTGTAGTCGAGACGGGGATAGCTTCTGGATCCGCTGATGCCTTAACCATAAGGCCCAAACGCTGGTGCCCATGGAATCACTCATTTTGATTATTTTGACTATGATAAAACATCCCGGTATTATAAGAAATTAATTTGCGCCGCACAAAAAAATTATTTAGATATGTCAGACTTTGGAATTAGCAATTTAAAAAATATTATATGCTACGATAGACATAGAATGAAATTATTACAGCCGATCAAGGCGAATTACGTGGTCAATGTAGAACTAATTATAATCTAGTATGGTTGCTTAATTCCTAAAATTAACGGCAAGTCCCAACTCTAATAAAATGGCTAAGACGTCGTTTACAACAACTGAAAATTAAAATTAGCGCTCGTGTGCATTGATTTCATTTTATTAGTAATTATTTCAAGCAAATTCTATGAATCGCAATGAATCATGTAATAATAAAATGCACATCAGTATATCTTTCAATTACCTGAGTAATTGTGAGTGTTTTATTTTCACTTATGTGTTATGTTTAGTTAGATATATACAAAACTATATTTTAACACATATACGATATTGTATTTTGATACGAATAGAAGCCTTTAACAAAATAATAATTATTCAGCATCAAAGCGAATTACGAGATCAATCTAGAACAAGTTATAGTCTAGTATGGTTGCTTAATTCCTAAAATTAACGGCAAGTCCCAACTCTAATAATATGGCTAAGACGTCGTTTACAAAAACTGAAAATTAAAATTAGTGCACGTGTGAATTGATTTCATTTTGTTAGTAATTATTTCAAGCAAATTCTAGGAATCGCAATGAAATATATAATAATAAAATGCACATCAGTATATCTTTCAATTATCTGGGTGATTGTGGGTGTTTTATATTTACTTATGTGCTATGTTTAGTTAGATATATACCAAACTATATTTTAACACGTATACGATATTGTATTTTGATACGAACAGAAGCCTTTAACAAAATAATAATCCTTCATCAGGTATTATAAATAACGAGTAGCTAAGCGCGTGTGAGGCTACTAGTTAATTGTGAAGTACATATTGCATGTGTTTCTGAAACATGAATATCGAAATCTGTATTTTGAAGTAATCCTTACTTAAACTGTTCTTTTTACATTAAGGTTTGTCCGTTACTGCTCAAGTGATTTGTGGACAGGTAAAAATGCGCACAACAGCAAAAATGGTAAGCATGTATTATTTCAACATACTTGTTATTAAAAATGTTATAATAAATGTAAATATACATAAATGTGTAAAAGAAATGCACGCACCAAGATGTTATTTAGCACTACGTAAACAGGAGCAATTTATTCATGAAATAGTATTAACATGAGACTTTCCAAGCTTTGTGCGGAACAGTATGTAGCTGTCTTTCTTATATATATATATATATATATATATATATCGTTACGAAAGCGAAGTAGTCTACATTGCGCCAAAGCAAAACAGACATAGCCAAGAAAGGATTATCTACGACAAATGTACAGTTAGGAATGATGAATTTAATAGCAACCGTTAATATATTAAGCATCGCATCACTTATCATGAAAGAATTCAAATGAAGGACAATTAGTAATTTTGAAATATATTTATATATCAAAAGACTGAATAAATAATTCATTTATCATTTGGTTTATTCTGCTTATTCAAACTCACGTTGACTTTTTAACTCACACATTACTTACTTAGTTCACGGAAATGACTTAAAATATTGATCCAGTTATTAAAAAAGTCACTTCACTCAACTTAGTAATATAAAGGCACCTGTACACACACAAAAGCACACACACACACACACACATATATATATATATATATATATATATATATAGAGAGAGATATATGAATATTGAATAAACATATAATAGAATCGCTTTATTATATAAATTTCGTTAGTATGAACTAAAAGTTGCATATGAATTCAAAAGAAATTCATCAAATTGAACAGATTCGTCTTAATAATTGACATTGATATATTACGTAACAAACTGGCCGTAGCCGGGATTTCATCTAGATTCTTCTGCTTCAGTATATTGCAGCTAATCCACTGCGCCTACATTTGAAGCATATGTGTTGTGTTTCAAGCCCCGGCTGCATAAAATACTTTTCTTACAGGTACCTCGATCAATGCAAAACAATTATCAGCTGGAATAATTTGATAGTTTTATTATTTAGGAGAAGTTTTTTATGCTAACTATATATGTATATATATATATATATATATATATATATATATATATATATATATATATATATATATGGAGTAGTTAGTACAAAAATCTCCTGAATTAGAAAATGAAATCTCATCAAGTTGCTCGACTAGAATCAACAAACGCACAATCGGATTGGCAACAAACTGAAGTGGAAATAACAGAGGCGCATACGATGACAGAAGTCTCCAAACAATGTGAGCGTTTAACACTGCAATCAACACTGGCGTTGTTACCACGTGAAAACTTTGCGCAACGAGGTGAAACGATCAACTATACTGGGAAAAATAGCACTTGTATATGTAACAATGAACAATGCGCACAAATGGTTAATTCTCAAGCTATCAAAACAATAATGACAAGATATCAGACATCACTTCGCAATACTGCGAGAATGACCTTTACATGCAAACACGCATACACACAAACACAAACGCATACACACTCACCAAATAGTCAAAACAAGAAACAGCAGTAAAAACGAGTCAGATTTGTTACCACTAGCATAATCAATTGAAAACCCAAAATGTATAAATATGTATGATTGTCTAAGAGATGATTAGTATTCACGAAATAAATGGCCTTTATCCATTTTGTTATTTGTGTTTTCTTAATTATAAGAAAAAAAATATATATATATATATTCAAGTATCAGAGTATATTTTTACTAATTATATGTTGTCAGTATAAACCATATATTGCATATAGGAGCAAATTCTATTCATCAAGTAGACCGGCTATATCCTTAGTAGAACCTCATCCTGTAAATGCCAGATTTGTCGCAATTTTTGCTCTAAAGAAGGAAAACTTTATTCCGAGTTTTTCAATTTATCTGCGGCGTTACCTAAATCACACACTTCATGTCATTCTGAGTCCGATATCAGCTCATTCGTTTTTTGATTTACCTTTCCTACAGATGCAGCCTGATTGGAATTGATTTTAACTTAAAAAATATAAATTACTATTCGATCTGTCTTTATAAAGCAGTGGAATTGATATTTAATTGAAGTTTTATGGCTTAATTTTATTTGATGTACTGTCACTATGAACCAATCATTGAAAATTATAGGATATGCAATTCGTCAATAGAGCCGTTTCGTCCAAATTGGGAAATAATGAAGTAATTCTCAGAATTTCCATGACCGAAGCAGATATTTTTCGGAGTCTTGCAGCATACCCACTACGTCACCAAACTCAATCACTACATGCATTTTTCCATCAAATAATATAATCTGCTTTACTGGTCATTTCGACCTATAAGTAAAACTCGCGACTGGCAATCTGTCATAGTATGACAGACCATTCCATCTAAGGAAGCAGTATTTATTTCGATTAATATGGGAGGATTTTACCAAATATGTGTTGCCAGCATAAATGAAACGTTGAATAATGTAGACAGGTTTCGTTCATGTTTTGATTTCACCAAGAACTTGTCAGAATGCCACCTATCATTGTCCAAACTAACGCACATTTTCTTTGGAGTTTCGCAATTCATCCACTACTTCACCAAATACGAACAAGATTAACTCATAGGCGAAGTATCTGATGCAAAAGTGACGGATTCGAGTTCTGTTAACGTCAATAATAAGAAGTACTTGATTATGTGTGGTTTTAATGATGCATGACATGAGTTGGAAGACACCAGGCATATTTGCCACGGTTTGAACCATGGTCACGTAAAAACTTAAAAAACCTGATGTGTTCCCATTAAAAAGGAAATCAATCTACTTGATGAATTACTTTTTGCTGTCATATTTAATGTTTGGTTTATTTTAATAATCGTTTATGTTTGTATACGGCACATCAATGTTACATTGTACCTTAATAAAACTTAAACGTTTCATAGAAGAAATTTATTGAGATAACTGTCATTTATTTCTCTAAGGCTAGAGTTAAGTCTTAAATGAACGCTGCATAATTGATTTACGGGCATTTACTTTAGAATAAAACCTTCGATTTTGTGAAGATTTATACCAACTTTGATTAATTTATCTGTGTAATGTGATGTTAACACAGATTTTATGGTTGCGCATTATATAAAATATATGAGAATGTGAATTGAGCACAGATTTAAACATGCTTATGACTTGTACTTCTTTGTTCTTTTGTTTTAACATTTCAGAATACTTTTTCCACGGATCTCGTATTATCAGTGCAGTTATCCGAGATCTCATTTACTATGGAATGATTCAGAGTGCCACGCGTGTAGTTTTGGCAGGATCCAGGTTAGTATACTTTCTTTTAAATAGCATAGGTCATTGTTTATATTGTATGAAAACATTCAGCTTGAGCTGCCTATTTGCCAATATTTGAATAATTTTATTAAAAAATTATAAATATACCATTCATTAGAAATAAATTACTGCATACCTCGTTTCGATTACGTTTACTGGCTGAAATTGAAACCATACTTAAATCATATTTAAATATATTTGAATAAGTTGTACATTTCGCCAAGTAGTTATTGCACACATCTAAAACAACCATAATAACCTCTTATTTGTATTGTAGATAATTGCAGATACCCTAACATTTTAAGCGTCTTATTACTCGTTTCCAATTACAATTGTTGTATTTTTTAATCGACAAAAGGTTTTTGTTTTATAAATTTACAAATAACATGGGATTTTTAATTAAATTATTTCATAGGTGATGTTTGCAAATATTGACGATTTTTTTCTATTTAAACGAACATTGGTTGCGCGGGTGATGTTAACATTTACTATAATCAAGGTTGCGAAATTGATAAATACACCTTACCCATTAAATACTTACACATGTCAATATAAAATAAGAATTGGATAGTGTAGAAAAGGCAATTCATCCAGTAGGCCGGTTTTGTATTTATTGGGAACTCACCATGTACTGGCCAGACTTTACTTTTCTTATTATTAAGAAAGTGCAATTTTTAATGTTTAGCGGTAGGTTTTAAATTATGATTCATTTTGTTTCTCATTATATTCAATGGTAAATATTATTATTTATTTTGCTACAAACTTTATTCATAATAATATTTTAACTCTAAAATGATAAATAACGAAACGTTATAGGAAGTTCTTACTGAATGAAATGAAGTAAATAGCCATATATTAACTAGTCAGCTACCTTAGAACATACTATTTATAAGCGTACATTCGATTGACACTTGTACTGTTAAACCATTTCATTCTTTTCTATTACATTGATGTATTATCTTTAAAGTGCTGGGGGAATTGGTGTGCTGATGAACGTGGATCGGGTTGCGAAATTGCTGCATTCTTTTCATACCACGGGTCATGTTTTAATAACTGGTTTGGTGGATTCTGCTTGGTTTCTACCTTTACCCGTTTACAAACAACAAAACCCGTTATTATCTAATAAATGTACAAGTGTGTACACATGCCCACCGGAAGAAAGCATTCTTCGTGGTATAAAGTAAGTTTCGATTATTTTGTTTTGTGTTATTAAGAGACAAACAGTAAAAACTTACCACTGCTTTCAATTGGATTAAATTTAAAATGTGATTCATAAGCTGTTCGAAAGTGTAACACAGTTTCTCGTAAATTTGTTTTATACATTTTATTAACCAATTTTGTCATCGCCTAATTATAATTAAATTCAAAGATTGTCTTTCTAAAAGCTATATTGCTTGTGGGCAGAGAAAGACAAAATCATGGAAATTTTCTCGTTGATTACGGAATTCATTGAAAGGAAGCCCACCTCTAGATGCATTACACTTGGTCTACTAAATTTAAACTTAGAGTAAAATACCTTGTTTTGCTTGCACATAAATCGTAACAGCATATACGGATAGGCATTATGGTTTTAATTGTGGTAATTTGAAACAGGTTAGAAACATTTATGCAAGGAGAATAATGTTACAAAATTAGTTCTTATTTGTAAAACTAAGCAATAATTTTACTCGTAATTTACACAATAATTTAGATTCTGTGTCTCGTACTAAAATGTTTAGGTCGTTTAGATTTATGGATTTCATGCCATTAGCACTATTTTTCTGTCTAATGTCTTTTGCGTAAAATTGCAATAACTAACTTTATTTCCTTTCATTTTTGTTTCTTCTCGAAGATCATTGTTTTGCAATCATATACATGCTTAATATATTTTATATTAAGCTCATTAGCTTTGAAGCTGATTTGATAACCACTTTATATGAAGAATTTTTCTACTACTGCACTAAATTTCATATATATAGAAGCTTAAACCATCCAAAATTTCATTTCCTGAGAAATTCTATATTGGATTTCTGGTATTGTCCCAGCTCTTACTGGTGAGATGCTAATAATTAAGAAATGTATGTGTACTTAAGACTATGACTTTCATTCATGCTTCTGGTCCTATTTGAACAGATTCGCTATTTAGTATACAATATCTTAAACCTAATTGAATATGCAGGAATCTGAAATCATTATGCATTTAGCTGTAGGCATAGAAGTACTGAGTTCATTTTTAAATTATTTTCATAATGTGTTTCAATTTAAATTATGTGCATTTTACCATGAATCGTAAAGTTGGCGAGTTTAAAACTTTCGTTGTATATTTTAGAAGTTTCCTTGAAACTTATTTAATACAGGCAATTGCATGAATTTAATACACCAGTAATTTTAAACATATATCCTTTCTATAAATACATAAGTGATAAATATAGCAGGCTCATACTTGTCGCCATTTTTTTACAAAGCCATGTTAAATAATATGTGGAAATTTACGATAAATGGCAGAGTTATCAAGAATATATACAATAATAAACAAGAGTATTATATTTGTCTAATGGCCTACGGCATTGAAAATGTTTACTTATTCGTTCGTTGTTGCAAAAAAGGCTATCAAAATATTTGAACAGACATACAAAATTTGAAATAA
Source organism: Eudiplozoon nipponicum (assembly GCA_029291075.1). Classification (NCBI taxonomy): domain Eukaryota; kingdom Metazoa; phylum Platyhelminthes; class Monogenea; order Mazocraeidea; family Diplozoidae; genus Eudiplozoon; species Eudiplozoon nipponicum. Next base: position 40,215 of record JAQBSW010002108.1, on the reverse strand, counting down.
ATAGAAAATTTTTATTCCAGCAAATTCAACATCGCTGTTCATTCTCATGCCTTTGTTAAATAACCGTTTTTTTATGCAAAACATGGCTAAGGAAATCAAAATACAATTTCTTATGTGGTAGCAATTATTCAAATTTAGTGTACAAAAATATGGTGGAGTCCAAAATTAATAATGAACAGTCAAATTTACACTCTTTAGGTTCAATTGATTTACAACATATTTAAAAATTAGATAAAATAAATATCAAATTAAAGCAAACGTATACGCTTTATTCTTTTAAGTTCTAAAATTATTTTAATACAAAATCTCAAATATTTCAAGTTTGAATAAATTTTCTTCAATTCTTATCTTTTTCATAATAAAAATGGTTTAGAAAACAAATGCAAAAGAATTTATTTCAACGAGTTTATTCTGCTTTGATAAATCATAGAATGTTGCGAGAGTTGAAAACAATTATTCTCCCCAATTTGAAATGAACACATCTCTAAGATTTTTTAAGTGCTACAACGCAGTCTTGCAATTTTGTAAACCTGGTTACAAATAAGATCAGTGTTAATTTCAAGCCTACAAATGGTATCCAAAATAATTGATTTAAAACCTAGAATTGTATGTCATTCTTGGTTTTATGGCATTCAAAGAAAGCATTACGTCTCGGAATCTACAGATGATTTCCAAATGAAGACATAAACATTGTCTAGTGGGTGAAACGTATTTCTATCTTCTGCTGCGTTTACTAACATCTTATATATATATATATATATATATATATATATATATATATATATATATATATATAATTTAATTTTGCCATTTATTATTACTTAAACTGTGGTTTCAGTTTAAATTTAACACAGCAATAATCGTTTATAAGTATTCCATTTTCATTATTTAGTAAAATATCTGGCATTAAATGGAGGAAAAACACGGAGTAAGAAATTTCCAAAGACTAACACGTTTTACATCACATCATAAATAGATCTAATATTTTTATGTCTAAGAATAATAACTAAAATATTTCTTCCAATTCACTAAATTTCTAAATAGCAATATTTAGTGAACACACACGTGCGAAGTAAGTTATACGACGTTAGCGCTCTATTTGGAGTTGTGAATCAAAAGATGCAGCCCAAACTGAATTCACTGTAAGAGCATACACGGGCGTTAGGTCTGATTTGTACATATTTTATAAAGTGTAAATTATTTGATGTTTACGATTTCACGTTCTTTGTGTGCTTTTACTTTCAACTTGGACCGTTAATTCTACTTGACAATAATAATAGAAGTAGTAACAATTTAAAAAAAATTATTTTTCGAATTTCTCACGCAAAAATATTACGGAATATTCTAACTGCTTCTATTCCAAAAGGAATAGTTTTCCTATTTGCAATGCTATTGTTATTTACAGTATGCAATAGTAAATTACGAAATTTTGTAAAATTTTGTTAATCGAAATTAGTAGAACGTAAAATTAATAATCGTCTTGCATGTAAAGCAATTGCAATGTCGTTAATATGTAGCCCAATTTAATTTTTAACAATAATTTTGTCTTAGAAACTCAAGAGCTGTACAAAATTCTGCCGTGGGCCTAAGCCTTAATTATATCTAAAATCATGTATGAGGGGATGTATTCATCAAAATTGTTGAAGGCGTTATATAAAGAATACTTTACACAGCGCAAATGATAATGTTTTAAATGAAAATTTGCGGTTTAGAAGCAAAAGTCTTAAAAAGATTAAGTTGATATTTATTTGATAAAACCGACATGGTGACTGATTTGCACTTCTTTGGCTTATTATGCTAAATATTTTTCCACTATGGCAACATCATCAATAAAAAGACTGTGAAACATTGTTCTTTTTCAAACGTGATGAACAATTGCAATTTGAATCCGTCGAAAATTGTATATATTAATTTGCTTGTAGCTACTAAATAGCCAGAATTTAAACAAGCTGCATTAAGGTAAAATTACGTGTTGTTTTACATATGAATTAGTCCTACGAAACCATTCCCAATTGTGATACAACGTCAGGAATAAAGGGGACTACATAAAAATAAATTTATGTGTACGAATTTGTAGAATTTGATGGCTGCTACTTTTATTCTAATAATTTCCCCTGTCTTCTTAACCACTTATTCCGATTTTGCAACATTTATTTATAGAAACAGCTTTAAAATGTTACTTCACTGGATTGTGAATTATTGTATGAGACTATAAATCAAGATTTCAATCTTTGAAATTGATCGATATTGGCATGTCAAATAAGTACGTCTCTTAAACAGTCCACATTGCCTCAAGATATTAAAGCATAGTAAATTGATGATACTGGAGAAAATGTTAAATTTATTTGACTATAACTAATTAATCTCACTTTTATCAAATTATAAATAAAATTAATTTAGATTCTTTTTTTAATTTAAATAATTATAATTGCTAACTAGGTTTGAAATACGTATTAAAAATGATCACAAATTACATCAATCACAGCCTTCATTGTAAAATTTATCAAAAATATAATATTAAATCCATTTAGTTCATTTTGTTATATAAAGCAGAATTCCATTCATAATTTTTATTTTTTCAGTAATGAGATAAATTCAGTAAAAATTGTGAAGTTTTTAGAAATCAAAATTAGTTGATTTGATCAAACACTTTATTAAACTTTTGTTATACTTCTTTAGATTTTGGAAACCTCGAATACAAAAGGGTTGTCGCAGGGCGCAAGCTCCCGGTGAACAGTGGAGATGTTATTTGGCGCCCTACCTTTACAAGCACATATCTAGTAAGATATGCCACGACGATAATTTTGAACAATACTCAACTATTGATATTAAATTGCATAATAATACAAATGTAACAATTTTTCAACCGGTTACAATTATTATCAATGTGTAACTTTTATTTGATTCTATAATTTTAAAAATAGGGTTAATTATATTTTAGAGCAAGGGAAACTTTCGACCAAATTACGAACGATTTCATCTGTCCGATGGTATCAAGAAACAAACAAGTTTCTCATGATCACTCGAAATTATATGGAAATAAAAAACGTAATTGTAATTTCATAGTAATATGTTATATCATAAAAATAATTATAAAACACATGTTGTGGGACAATGAGAAGACTAATAATTAATTTTGTGCAACAAGGTGTTTGCATCCACTGTCTTCATTTTTAACCTGGTTATATCAGCTTCCTGTTCCGGAAGTCTTTTTCAACTAGAAGCCCATCCTACCAAGTTTTTGACAATCATTAAGTCAAGTGCTAAATTTAGTTTAAACTTCTCCAATTTTACTTAAGCCTGAGTTTTTACTAGATACGTGAGTGGAATGTATGCGTGTGTAAATGTTTCTGCATGTTCACATTCATCCAAGAGAAATTATAATCTTCTGATAACACCTACTGACGATTCAGTAGATAAGCTTAATCCATACCTGTTTTGTGTGTGAGAGAAAGAGTTTATTGAGAATTGAGAAGTAATCAGTTACATATAAAAACAGCACGTTTTCGTTTATTTAAATGAAACTAATTTGATTAATGTCAATTAAACCTTGCCAACGTCAGACCTATTCAAAACAATTAATTGTTTAAACAAAGAATTTGCTAGAGACATCCGTGTACACAATAAAGATTTAGTAAAATAATAAGTTTCATTAAGATAATAAGTTAATATAAAACAAGAGTTATATAAGAAATTCTACAAATGTCTACTGTAAGAAAGTTTATAGAAATATTGTAAAGAAAATGTGCTTTTTGGACTATAAGATTTTTAAATAGATCACAATCTATAAAGAAACTAAGTCAATAGATACAGTAAGATAACAATTAAAAATAGATTAAAATATAAGATGATCCAAAAACTAGTTTAGAGATCGTTAATTAATAATCCCCCGCCATCTGTAAGTTAATGGTTATTCATCATTTTTACTTTTTTTTTGTTAAGCGGGCTTCCGAATGAGATTCGTGCGATCTCCTAGCTCCAATAAAATAATAGGAATAGTGGATAAGGATAGGTTTGTTGGTGGGCTTAGTTAATCAATTATAGATAGTACAATCCTTTACAATTTCATCCTTTAACTGGTCGTTTATTGCCATTTTAATATAGGGTTCTTATTGAGTTTAACACTTATCAATTTAGTATTATCTTGTTTTTTCTATAGTGCTATAGTGCATTCTCTAATCAATCTTGTCAATCTAATACAACAACAAATTGATATACCTCTGCAACCATTCCAATTAATTGTGTGTCCTGTCACTAATATGTGACGTGCAAGATCAGATCTATTAATATGCTCATTATTGCATGCTGTTCTATGTCACTTTCTTATTACCTTAATTGGGCGCGTTGTTTCAGCCACATACTTTCGGTTACTTAATTGGAATTACATGCACTCATAAGCTGTTTAAAGGTTGAATTTTCATTTTTTGGTTGGGAAGTATATTTCCAAGGGTAAGAGTTTATTTCAAAATCGTACGTATGTTTAATTTCAATGCTACCGATTTTAATTCACTACTTAGTTTCGAGTCAGATATTACTACGAATCCTCGACACTATTTTGTGCTATCTGACATCCACTAATTTTAAACCTTACACATTAGCACACAATATTTCCCCAAGTCTACAAAATTTAATCTCCCTTTGTTTTGAATCTGTTAGTCTCAGGTTTCTAATTGCTATTGGTTTTAAGAAAAACGTCCCAGATATGACACATCAAAATACCCAGATGTATGCAAAATTTTGAAATGGTATTCGTTATTTAGAATTATTAGGAGGATAAAATGAGAAAATTTTAAACATAGTAAATCAAGTGATTGAAATGAAATTTGCGATTTAAAAGGTATTATGTTTGAGTGTTTAATTAATTATAAATGGTACAAATTTAAAAATGGATATTTATAAGAATCCGGATAACTTAGAATATCTTTATAATAAAATAAAGGATAATGTTAATACACCTTGTAGACAACCAAATAAATTCAGTTCTGTATTAGAATCTTAACCGCAACATTAATTTATTAACATAAAACTGTAAAAGAATATATAAAACAAACTATATTTAATGTAGTAATAGTTTTTACCGTTCTTTTTTAAAAATTATTGATTAATTATAAATAGACATTACATGCACGTACTCTATCTGTATAACAAGTGATTCAAAAAAGAGGATAATTTTTCCAATACTAATGATTAAGATTAAAATAATGTGTATAAAATGTTGGTAATGTATTGAATATATAGATATATATATATATATATATATATATATATATATGAAAAAGTGACAATTAAATGCTTTAAAAGTTTAACATATGCCATACCATTAAAAAGAATGCTCGAATATATTGATACTTGCTAGAGCACCTCGTCCTACGGATCACGTAGTTTTGGTAAAAGATTGGTCAAACTTCTTAATTTGTTTGAAAAGTTCGAAGACTACAACTTTGCACATTTTTCCTTATGATTTTTTGCATAAATATGTATTGTTTTAAATGATACAGCACCGATATTCATTGTCCAAAGTCTTTTTGATGAGGTTCAAATGCAGATATGCAGAACGCCGCTTCAATCTGGTGGAGACAAAAATAAATGGAAATTTATTCAGCAAATGGGCAAAAGAGTGGCAGAAAGCCTCTCAAGTGTCCGGTAAGTAAAAAACACTGAAATACATGTATAAAACCTTTTTCGCGTCTTTAGTGTATATGAAATACTTTTCGAGGTATTTCATCATTTGTATTTTATGAAAGGATTTTATAATTTTTTTCTAAAAATCTGCAATAAAATTAAAGAAAAATAATAAAAGTAATTATGAAAATAGAAAATTTTTATTAACTCTGTTATTCTTAATGAGATTTAAAAATTTACTGATTGCGTGTGTGGTGATAAAAATTATTTAAATCAAGTTTGCGAGCTTGAAGTGAACATCAATCCCATTGTATTTAACCAGTCGTCAAACAACATAGCAAATCTTCAGCCTGTAGCACTCACTGATGCGTTTAGACCTTCCATGAACATCATCAGTGTACGACGGCAAACTAAGTAGCGAGGATCAAACCGCATTGCATATATATAGTAAGCAAAATTAGAAATGAGGCTCTCACCTTTTGTAGTCTCGAATGCATTTTACTTGATTGGAAATGTCGGCTGCACAGTTTCTATGTAGTCACAAAAATTAATTGTTTGCAACTTTCGCCATACATATATAGGCAACAAAATTAAAAATTAATTGATTGCATGGGTGGTGATAACAATTATTTGAATAAAATTTTCAAGCTTGAAGTAAACACCAATGAGAATGTTTGTTAGACGTTTGTACGAAAGCAATATTGTCGAGAGAATCTTAACAAATACTGAACAAATTGGTATTGAAAACGTTTTTGATTTTACATATTTATTTTAAGACGATAACTACAAATCTGTTGTCGAACAAATTAAATGCAAATCTACGATTGCGTATTCCAAATTGTTAATAAGTAAACAGTCCAAGAAGATGTTCTAATAAAATGCATTATTAATATGAAATTCATAAGTTACTCTAATTTTTATGGTTGCTTTTATTGAGTAAAAAAGAGACATTTAATAATTGCTAACTGACTTATAATGTTTCGTTTTTTTGACCCAATCTATAGACTTATAAATATAATTTGTGGAATGAATAAAAGAATCATCTAATTAATATTTTCAAGCATACAACTTTAAGTTTAAAACAGTTTTTCATTATCGGATGCACATCTTGTAGTGACTTTTTCTTAATGAATCATTAACTGTTTAGGGGACAATCCTTATTGATGAGAGAATATTGTAAGTTAGGTATTATAATATTAAGCAAGGTAAATGAAATAAAGACACGTATTTCTTGGTAGATGTGAATTCTAACAACAATATAATGAGGCTTTGTGAGGTCTATACAATAACATATCCCGTTATATATCAGTATAAACTAAGAATTGTATTAAAATTATGCGTTTCATAGTCCATACAGACACATTTGTATATAATGGGATTCATGTATATATCAAAATCGCAATCCTAATTAAAATAATTTTGATCACAACCCGCGCAATCATAAATAGTGCAATATTAAACAAATAAATTTTTTTTTGTTTCTGCGTGACACTACATGGTCTGTAGATAATAAGTTCGTTATAATTTTGTAAACCAAATTGGAAATTTTGTTTATGAGGTAATTTTCAATTTCATTGTCCTAAATTTAATATTTTAAAATAATTCAACATTGTCATATAGAGAAATTTGAATAAGTATGGAAATACATGTGGCAATTTTATAGCCAAATATTATGTTAAATTTGTAGTAGATTATTTGTTAAACTCATAAAACTACTAAACAATTTAGAAACTTGTGAATTCTGAAATGTGCCGTATTTAAACGTTAACTATTTATTCCTGTTTAGAGCTGTGTTTGCACCTTCGTGTACAGATCACAACATTCTTATGCAAAAGTAAGTGATGTGTGTGGTAGTAATAATGTTAAAATAAATGTTTTGATATTTTTTTAATAGTGTTTTCCTTTTTATACTTTTTAAAAAGCCTCTGAACTATGATAAATTTATGGAATATTAAAATTTATTGTAATTTGTAACGTAAAACTTATAAATCGATATCAGTGGACGTTTGTTACAAAACTCAATAATCGAATTTATTAATAAGCGTATTTTGGAGAGCGTTCTTGTCATAAATCTGTTTAATAGCCACTTTTAAAATCAGTAATTTTTAAAGTGTAAAGCCGACAAAATGCATGATTTAATATAATACTATTAAAAGATTTTACGTATGAGCGAAAAGTTCTCCATCATTAAGAGAATAAATTTAACCAATAAAATTTAAAATATAAGAATGAATAATAAGCTGAATTTATTAAAAAATACGAAATCAAGTTAACTTTATGATGTGTGTTTGTCAAAGTTGATAGATCTCCAAAATGTGATTCAAACAACTAATTCAAATAAACTATAATTTAAGATAATGTTATAAAATTTAGGATTTGGTGAAATATATTATAGTATTCTAATTTATTTTTCCAAAAAACTTTCAGCAAAATAGCAAATGGGAAACATATAATTATTCACAAATTATTGTTATCGTTAAAATTCGCGTTTTAATCATTTCAGAATTAATAATTATTTATAAGTAACAATGGAAAAATTACAATATTGACTGTATAACACAGCGGCAGGATGGCTCAGTGGTTAGAGCACTAGATTCCGAAGCAGACGTGCCCAGGTTCGAATCCTGTTCGCGGCAAATTCTGGCCAGTACATGATGAGTTCTCAATAGGGACGAAACCGGTCTACTGGATGAATTGCCTTTTCTGCACTATACAATTCTTAGTGTATACTGACATATGTAAGTAATTAATGGGTCAGGTGTTTATATAAAGACCGCAACCTTAATTATAATAATAGTATAACACTGTGTTTGAATGAAAAATTTTAAACCTGCAGATCTAATGAAATATAAATCACGATGTCTAACTTTTGTTATTCTGAACCGGAGGTCTTGTGATATAAGTCAATTTCTGTGCGTCAAATACTGTGTGACTGGTTAAATACAATGCGATTGTTGTTATTAATAAGCTCGCAGCCCCGAGCAATAAACGAATATTTAACTAAATAAGATTAATTCCCTGTTAAAAATATTATAAATCAGTGTAATTATATCTGGGAAATATATATGAAAGATTTCCGTATTGCGCAAGAAATTTCAAAATGATACAATCAAAGCGATTACCATATGCCCAAGTTCACGTAATTATTGGTCATTTCACATAAAATTTAACTTACAGATACAAGAAACCAGCAGGTATATTTATAGCTAATTTTCGTCAATGTATTAAATAAATACGTCGGTACAATTTTATATATACAACTTTTTAATTAATTGTCTCTGATTTCGATTCTACAAAATATACTTAATTATTTTTTTAAATTTATTTGAACCTTCATAATACTTTCATGTCGAAAAATATTCCTACAAATATTTTAGCAATTGGGCGTATCGTTCGATTGGACATCGTCTACTTTACCATGCGTTGTTTGCTTGGGATTTTCATTTAAAGTAAGCAAATTTTAATAAATGATTTCTCTTTGTTATGCTAACTTTCAAGTTTCATTAAAGTTTCCGTGAATTTTTAATGCAAATTTTAATCACCACATTTTTTAATAATATATTTACACCTTTATAGCTATTATTGCACAAATTTGAACACAATTTAATTTTCTTAAAACAATCTTACTTTTAATATAATTCTTGATATTAAGATTAATGTCGTCAACTTATCGGAATCAGAATCAAAAACTTGCAAAGACGCAAACAACAGTCGTAAATCAAAATGGAATAACTGAGCATGCATCAAAAGACAACAGTGACAAAAAAATGGAAGCCTCTACAACTAATTCTGTGCCATCATCATCAGCATTAATAACATCAGATCAGCTACCACCAGTCGGAGTATCAGCATCTGAGCCTTCATCTAAGCAAACTGCGGAATTTATTGATCCCGAATGGTCCTCCGAGTCGTCCACTATTGCCTTTCTATCAAAACTTGTTGCTGCTTTAAGCCAAAGGCCTCAATTCACTAGGCAACTGTTGCTAACCGCACGACTTCAATCTTTACCTAAACGGAAGCGTCAACGGATTCAGACTACGCCATCGGCAAATTTCCAATATCTCCAGTCTACTACAGCTACATATTCACCAAAACCATTGTTATCGTTAAAAAACGAATTAAGTAGAAATATTCAGAACAGAACTTCATCCCCACAATTTGCAAATCCTTCATCAGTGGCGTCTCACTTTATACAATTTCCACATACTAATGCGTTAGGAGACAGAATTCACGCTTCGAAATATTTTATCACAAAGCCTGTATTTGCACATGCAAGGTCGACTTTTAATAATTTACAAGAAGAAATGTCGCCCTCCAGCGAACAAGCTGTATATTCGTATGACAGATATAAACCAGTATTCTCGTCTTCTTCTAATGTTGTTAGAATGAATTCAGGAATCTGGCCAGTACCCTTAACAGCAACCATAGCAACAACGACCAATAATAGAAAATTAAATATCTACAAATCCATGGATGCTCAGCATCAATCTGGCAAGATTGTTGCGTTTCAGTTTCATGAGCCAGGGAAACCTTGGTGGCATTCACCTGCTAGAGTAAAGCGGAGCTGGATTTCTAACGATTTGCATAGACAAAACAAAGCCATGACTGATAATAACACTGAACAGCACGAAAATTTCATTAGGGAGATTGGATTGATCTCAAACCGAAACTCATTTAACTACCAGCAGCAAATGCATTCATTAAATAAAATGCATAAGAGATTTGGCCCGCCTTCAAAACATCTTAATTTAACAAGATATAAAATATTTCTAGAGCAAAAATATGGTGTTCGTGACTTAGGTAATCAAGCTTCTTTTCACGTGATTGATGATTGCACAGTTCAATCATTGAACCAGACTTCGAGTACACACTCTGATACACTGAAACTGAACAGTGCTCAATCGCTGAATGCGAATGGCTTGTCCACTAATATGAACGATATTAATAATGCTGATTTAAATAATGACACTGATGAAAAGGAGAATACAAGCTGTAAGCCACCAGGTGATTCGCCATTACCTCAATGCAATCCAACATGCAGTATGGCACTAAAACCTATGTGTTTTACAATGGCTGAAGTTTTGAGACGATTCAACTTGCCAATTGATGAAATAGCAACAACTTTACGTTTACCTTTAGCCAAATTGTACTCTATGTCTAGTGATCAGCAAATTAAGGCGATTTATTGTACTGAAGATGCTAAAAGAAACGCTCAAATTATTAAATTAATATCATGAGAGTTTGGTGATTGCGAATAAATAGTAGGTTTAACCTAAAAGTTTAAAGTAATCACTAAACTGGTTGGTTAAATCCGAAAACTATTTCATCATTATACTTGCCCGAGATATAAAAACGGTTATTTAATTTTCTTAGTTATACCTAAAACATTTTAAAGTTTAGTATTATCAGGTCTTACGTACGTTACTACAATCATTAACAAAATTATCATACAGGTATGTATTTTGCATAATTATGAAAAGATGATATACTAAATTTCCTACGAATAATTTATGATTTAGTATTACGAAATATTTTTTAACAAGGCATATGAAAGTTGTGAGTATTTATACCAAACATAAGAGGATTGAATCCTTTATATACAAAATGCCTTATTCAAAATAATCAAACATTCAATTCCCAATAAATTAGAAGTTTTGAATGTAATTGAACCTTCATTATATTAAATCAAATCAAATAGTGACCATAAAAAATATGCAGTAATGATGTGATAGCATGGTGTGATGAAATAGTGAGCAAAATCAATGGTAACATGGTGACTATACAAAATTCATGTACAGGGATTATTCCACATCAATAAATATCCTATCGTAGCACAAATAAATTTTAGTGAAACGTTTTAATTGAAAACAGCGTTTTTGACAATTGATATTTTCTTTATACAAAAACGAATATTCTTGCGAGATCGAGTAAATACTCATGATCTTGTGACATACTTTTAGAGAACTTTTCTTGCTTTCAGAACATATTCATTTATCCGCAAAAATGTGAACCGATTAATGATTTATACCAAGTTTAAAATAAAAGGTTCCTTTAATGAATAATATTTTAAGAAGTTTGATTAAAACCCACTTGCTACATTTAAGACAGGAGCAAATTTTTCCTAACTTTGTCATTAAGACTGTGCAAATTTAGTCAAGGGTTGCGTGTAAATAATATTAGTTAATATATGAGCACAAAAGAGACAGGGCATTATTTTGGATTAAAGAAATATTTACATTCATAACATCTAAATAAAAATTATTTAAACGGTTAATGGACGCAAACTTCTGTAAGCATAAAATAACTGGTTTACCTGAGAATGTAAAATGTCGTCAAAGCCAACCAACCTAATAAAATATAGTTGCATGATAACTGGAAATTTATTCAGTCGAACGAATAGAATTTCGCAGATTTCATGATCTAAGTAATGTGGTAGCAAAGCCTATAACATGGGTTCCGGTGGCTGCTTTCAATAAAACGTCATTTTATAATTCGCCAGTCCATGAAAAGTTTCTGGTTTTAGCCATATATTAATTTTTTTTACGTCATAAAAAAATATATATATATATATATATATATATATATATTGAAAGATAATACAGACAGAAGAATTAAATATTTAGAGATTGTTAATTAAGACAAAACGAAATCTTTTGCGTTCATCATTTCGGGTTCAGGCTTAGAACACGAACATGATTTTCTGTTAGCATAAATCATGTTGCTGTAAGTTTATCTACAGTAAATATATAAATCTATATGTATGTAGGTACATGAAGAGAAAATAAGAAAGAAACGGTTATCTTACCTAATATGTTGTTATTTCTCATTGCGCATGAATATATATATATATATATATATATATATATATATATATATATATGCTTCATATTTTTATTAAAAATAACGCAAGTTATTAATTACTACGCCTAAAAAATTATTATTTTGGTTTATATCTATTATTCAATAAAAATTCACGCATAAAGATCACGCTAAAACGATATTTTAAAGCAGACCCCAACCTATTTGCTGTGTGTATATGGTATTATATATATATATATATATATATATATATATATATATAAATGTTGGAGCAGTATAAATATCACATTGCTACTGTAACAAGTGCGATTAATCGAGTATACTGGTTTTGTCCTTATTAGGCTCTTATGAAGTCCCTGTGAGAATATTCACGATCTTAACACGAAACAAATATTATTTGCTTCGAGTTCGTGTATTCTGACACTGCGCCACAGAAGCCACGCTATTTACGCAATTTTGACTAATATAGCAACTGTAGTATTTTGGTCAACCATTTTGTGGAATGGTAAGCACATGATGAGTGCTAAAATAAAAAATAACCTTGACTGTTTGATGAATTGTATATGCTACCGTAGGTTTAGTTGTTATTAAGCTAATTTTAGTAAATATTTTCAAACTAATTTTATGGTGGATTTATTGCCAAGGAACATAATTCTTTCATATATTGACAGTGTCCAATCACCATTACCATTTTGAGTCGGTTTTATGTTCAATAAGGTAAGAGTTTTAACTTTCTCTATTTAGAAGTGGAATGTGATGCGTGGATTGGCTTCATTGGATTTATTCATGATAATGACTGGGTCTCTTGCTTCTTGGATGAAGAAATTTATATTATTTAACGACATCTTATTAGCATGTAAAAACGTGTCATTTACATTCTATGGTAAATTTTCCAGAAATTTAATAGTGAACAATGGGAAGCTGTATTGCAACCGTTCTGGCTGATAAATTCATGCATTATTTAGAGAAAACGAGCCTGATAGACATGTTCGACCAATGATTAATTCACAAAAGTTATATCGATGATCTACTTTTGTTTCTCTCAGAAGCAGTAAACGCTGAAAAATTCATGAAAAAGCATTGAAACCATCACATTCTTCTGCGAGATGGAGAACGACAAAGAAAAGATAATGGTGATTTGACATTAGCATTACTACAACGGGTATGCGTCAAATCCACAAGTAAATTAGCCAATTGAATCCTTAAAAACAACTCTGAATATTAAATCAAGTAAAATATTGGCTTACTGAGGAAATATTTGCGAGTGAAGAAATACCCGGGGCGGTTTATTAATTTCAACACCAAACCTTATCTTATTCGAATTAAAGAGTATATCAAAAACATTTTCCTAATAATCGTACCATTTAGATGCCACCTTCCAGCCAAAATATATGCGCGGCAGATAAATCGAATCATTAAGGCAAATTTTCTTAATTTAGTCTTCACATCGCCTTCAGGAAACCTAGAATCATAGGATTAGATGCCAATTATCACCTGTCAATTTTCTCTAAATCTTCATAGTTCAAACAATATTTACGGAAACGAAAACCTGGTCAATAAGTAAACCATCGATACATGAATAAACAGATCCTTAAGATCACTTAGTTGCACAGACAGAGGGAATTCTGCATAACTACAGACACACGTCCATACTAACTCACAAAACTAAGCGCAATTTATTACAAACTGTCACACGCATGATGCAAATAAATACAAGTAAAACTGTTAAACAAACTAGATAACATTAACTCGGTGAATTGAAAACTCACAATGGTTCTATATGAATGCATGTAATTCGTTCTCTTAAGTATTCTCGTTATAAATCACCCATTATCCACGATTAAAGTCTTCTGAATTATCCAATATGTTTTTTCCCTAACAGTGAATTACTAATATATATATATATATATATATATATATATATATATATATATATATATATATATATATATATATAATCATTAAAAGATTGCAAATACTCAGTGATTTGTTACTGTTTAATACGGATAATTTTAAAATCTGCTGCCGCACATACAAACTGAGGTTCTTAGTTGAAATAAATTTTCAATCTACGTTGATTTGTGCTTGTACTACATAAATTTTTAATAACTATTATTTAGGTAGTATTTGTTCTATGAAATGAGAATATCATCACTACGTATTTTATCCTTTTCTGTGGTATTTTAATACCTGTGTCAGACAAAAACCAATATAAACTAGTTTTTGCAGTTGCACTATTTGAAAATCCATGATATTTAGGAAACACATTTTTGCATCGGTTATTAAATGTAATTGAAATGATTTTTTAAATAATTCATTATGCAAATTTAATGAAATATTTAAATTTAGTTTTCAGGTTTGTAGATATTTACAAAATTCTGATTCAAGTCCGGATTTTATAGTATCGTTTACGACGGAAAAGCATTTTCCTTTAAAAGTTATCTTTTTAAAATAATGACTGAACTACTGTTGAATTATTTTTTACTACGATAATAAATAATGCTAAAATATGTCAATTTAAATAATAATTAAACTAATGCCTATGATAAATGTAAGAATATTCTGTAACAGCTGTAACTTTTTTTAAAGAAAAAAATTTAGAAAGGTATATCCGGTGATTTCAACCAACTGTAGCCCCACTGAATACGGTTGAAATATCTCACTTCTTTGTTGTTTCATATTTTTTTATCATATACTTAGTTAAAAATATCCCTTCAAACTAATTTGATCACTAGACTTCATTCAATCTTTCGTAAAATAACTTCCCAAATGCCCTAATGTATAGCTAAATATGAGGTGTAACTAACACTTTATGTGTCACGACATTTGAATTTCCTCAGAAGAGATTCTCCTTTCTGTATCATCGTTAAGTTTTTCCTTATCATTTTACTTAGAATATTAAAAATTTCCTTCCTCAATCAATTCACCATTAGTATGGATTTGTGGTATTTTACAAAGGTTATGACTGCAACCTTTTTGATCAAGGAAAACATCAAAATAATACGATTTTTTACTTGAGCAAAACAAATGTAGGCTGCCGAATTTGATCACAAAAAAAGGTTGCGCATGTTTAAAAGTAGTAGGTCTTTTGGTAAAACAAGCACGAGAATCTTCGAATTTTCTTTCGAATAGACTTAGTAAAGTTGGCAATATAAGAAATAAAATCGCGACATTTTAGTGATAATTGTGGTATGCTAACTCAAAAATAATAATCTACTCACTTATAAACTTCGTGATTAATTTCTAAACATTCGTTTTACAGCTTCTATTAAGACAGGCATTTTAATAAGGTATTTTTTGTACTGATATTCTTCGAAATTGTTCAATAGAATCTGACATTTTATTCAGAACGCCAAACACACTAAAAATCTATTAAAAATTTCCCTCCATGTATTATATATTTATTATTTGTTGTTTAATTTGGCATAAAATAAAATTATAGTTTGTGCTACAATGCATATACACCAAATTTAAATCAGGTCACTTTGTGATACTTGAACAAAAAATATGCATTTATATTTAATCAATTAATAGACGAAAATTATAAATTTTGAATGAAAATGAAACGATGTAATTTCGAAATACATATTATCTTCCATAAAAGCCTTAAACTTGGCAAATAGCGATAAATGTTGATGTTATTATTATGTCTTAAAAAAAAGTTTTATCTATCTATCTATCTATATATATATATATATATATATATATATATATATATATATATATATATATATATATTATCATTTGATAACAGAAAATTTGTCTGAAACACTTTTCAAATGTTAATTTTATTGTGGTTTTCTCAATAAATGTAAAAGATGATAGCTGACTAAACCAAAAGGAATTTCATGTAATTTTAATCAAATATCAATGACTCTCATTTGATTATTTATCACTGTAGCTGCGTTATACGAAGCTGTTGCGTCTCATTACTTACAAATTCAAGCCTGTCATTCCATTTTAAATTTTAACTGTTTGACTTTCATTTTTTATGACAGTGAACTAAATTTCAATCTCTTTAATCTACCTCATGATATTTTTGTAAAATAATTAGTTTTTAATTATTTAAAACTGCATAATTTGCCAATTTTTCTATTTTTATAGTTCTTTTAAACCAAATATTAACCAGAAGCATCTCAATTTATTTTGCTTACATATTGCAAATGTTTCGTCATTTAAGCATTTGACTTATTCTTGTACTGTTTTGAAGTCTGTTTAAATAAATTCAGCCTATTAAGCTATGAATTTTTAAATGGCAAATAATTCTGAATTATTCATTTCAAATATCTATAACCATTTAAAATTTAAAATACCCGTTAGCGCTAATGTTCAATATTTAAAGTATTAACGAATGAACGTGGAATGAGAGTAGTAAGTTTGTAGTATATTTAAATTGTTACTATAAGTAATATATTTAGATGCTTTGAATATTTACTCGATTTTATAACATCATATTTAATTACCGCAGCAAAACTTTGCGTTTATTATTAAAATTACTAAACTAACTAACTAATACAATGCGTTGCTCCAGCATAATACATTGATGCTTCACTGCTGCAAAACCATGAAATTCAGAGTTATGTCTGGGTTGTAAAAGAATTCAATGTCGCCCATTCATAGTGAATCTTAGATAATATTGCTTAAGGATGTTGTCTTGACAGAAAAATCATGGTACTGAATATGTTGAATTATGTATAGTTCGGATATGAGCACTAGTCCAAGATTCTCATCTGCTACCAGGTAAAGCTGCACAAAATTGACAACATTTATGCAGGACTAAGCTTAACACAAATAAATCTGAAGAAACGCCAGTCCACGTTGAATATCACTATATAGTAGAAAATAGTATACTCAGTGTTAAATGCTAGATGCTCCTCACTGTATCATCGGCACCATTGGAGTAGACCGAGGTGACGGTAGACGACTTACAGGTTTTGTGTGTGATGATCTGTGATTGTTGCAATGCTGGCGGTGCCTTAATTGACTGGGAACATGCCGATGAGTATTAAAATTTGCATATAATAACGTCTAAATAGAAGTTACTCCTATCAACCAAAAAACTTTATTTAGAGTGATATGAACCTGTATTCAAATTTTGTTATTTTGATAATGATAAAAAATAATAATATATGTATTTCAATTGATAATTATTAACAGTAACAAAATGTCCAATTTCATGTCTTTTATTTCTGAATTGATTCGGATTTATATGAAAATTAAATTTAATCGCATAAAAATCGTTTTTATATAGCAGTGCATTTCTTTGTGTCAAAGTCTGACTAACGGTAAAAAGAAATCGATAACTGTTAAATTCAACGTGCCAATAAGAAATCAGTTGTATTCGAACGCTTAAGTTGGGTCGAATGCGATAAATCTCTTGTCCCTAACATGATGAAAACTTCCATTTTGGCATTCATACTATCCTTCAAGTTTGCCCAACTGTTTGTGGAAGATAGACGTTTGAGAAAAAAAATCTTATACACGTTCATCTATTATTCAAATGACAAGTTGATTTTGAGTATCGTTAAATTATAGTGAGGTATTTTCCTGAATCAATCAACCAAATCTAATTAAACAAATCAAAGCTACTTTGATCATTTTTAAATAAAATTTATAATAATTCATAATATTATATTTATTTCCTACTTATTTGATAAACAGGTACGAAATCTATTTCGTTATACTTTAAAATAAAAGAACATTACAGGAATTAAGTGTTACTTTAAGCTGCAGAGAGGGATAAATGTGAATTTATTGCACGAAAATATAGAAAGAAAAATTATGTGAATACAGTGGAATTCGTGCATACCCCCAGCTGAAAAACTTGATTTTTAATATTTTTATGACTATGTTCCCAGTCAATGATTGTTCAATTAATGTGGATTTATAATAAAATTGAAGAACATTAAAAAAATCAGCGTTTATAAAATATCCAAACGAGTGTAGCTCTTGTGATTTAGGTGTTGCGCACCTAGTAATAAATGAGTTTAAATAGGAACAGAAGGGTAGAACAAAGTGAGCCTTTGCACATTGGTTTATTGTGTTTACTGGCGACTTATGAGTAGTAGCCTGTAATTCGCCCTATACCCACAATATTTTTAGGTGACGAAAATGGGAAAATTGGACGGTACAATCTAGTATACGAATGTGTATACCAGCAGTAGTGGGATTAACTTCATAAAGAGTATTTGACTATGCGAATTCAAAGACAACTCTCTATGTATATTAATTACTGAGCCTGTAATGAGTAACAATTATATGGTTGCCTAGTCGGTACATGTTACTAACACTATGATTGCCGAATAGATACATCATACCAACACAATAGACTACAATATATACTAAATCTCACTAAAATTGAGAATTACTACTTCTGAACGTTTGGTAATTCAGTAAAGCCGTACGCCATGGCCTTGATTGATTTCAGTTATCACAACTCGCGTTAATCATGACATCATTCAATTAAATATATAAAAGTAATATACTGTTTGTTACTGAGAACTAAAAGATATGCAACATATAGTATACAACTACTATATACTTAAGTGAATGATGTCATGATTATCGCGAGATGGGATAGTTGATATCGATCAAGGCCAGTGTGCATACATGTGATGGAATAACACGTATTCGTAAGTATTCGTTATTCTCAATTTTGGTGCAATTTAGCATATCTTGAAATCAACTGTGTTGGTACCACCTATCAAATCGGCGTCTATAGCTTCGGTACCATGTACCGACTCGGCAATTATAGTGTTGGTACCGTGTACCGACTAGGTAACCGTAGTGTTGGTTGCCTTTACATGTTCAGTTTATGTTATATATAGTGAGTTGGCTTTGAAGTTGCATTGTCGAAGACTTTATATGGAATTAACTCCATTTCTGCCTGAAGGCATATTCGTATAGGAGATTTATCTGTCTAACTGTCTCACTTTTCTTGACCAAATATATGGTGGGCATAGTAAGCACGAAACGAATGTGCTCATTTGATTATAAGTTTCGTCCATGCTGACTTTGGTTTATCCTTCTGGTCATAGTTGAAATAATTGTTACTAGGTGCGTAACAACTAATAAACAATTGCGTATGTATTAGCGCACCATATCAAATAGTACATAACGAGTATAACTCGGCTTTCCTTCAGTTGAGATATCAATTAAATATAAGACAAATACCTCTATTAGGGATCTTGCTTTTGGATGACGGAGCAGAAGCAGAAATAGGACTAAGGTTATTAATGCAATTCTATCAAGTAGAACATATTCGTATTAAAAGTCAAAGTTCATTCAATTATGAAAAACAATTTATGCAATTAAGAGAATATATACGACTTTTTGTGAATAAACACTAACTAAGTTGTCATGAAATTTCAAATAACAATATAAAAAATAAAACATATCCTCATAGTTGCCGGCCGAATTTAGGCAATAAAAGAACAAAATTTTATACCATACACTGTCACATAAAACAACAACAACAAGACATTAATATCTAAATATTCGATGCTGCTTAAAATAACTAAAAGTGCATGGACAATAATTTAATTAAATAAACTATAAAACTGCAAGAATAAATGTTTACTCAAATATATAAATAAGATTAAATTGAAATATAAACCGTGGCAATACGTTTTCCTGAAAAAATGTAACATCACACTAAAGGTTTTTCCAATTAAATTATAGTCAACGGGAAACGGTAACTTTTCCCCATACAAACATCTAAACAATGAAATATACAAAACCGCAAAATAATGCAAAATTGCAATTAGCGAGTGCAGTCATTGTAGTCTCATATGTACTAAATAAGTTTTCCAAAAAATTGAGGACAGTATCACCTTTTGGTAAAGTCCTACTAATATCAAAATGTATTAACTAGAAACATCTCTTAAGAGTCAAGAATGAAAAACATTAACGAGAATGAATAAAAACCAAAAGGCTAAATGATTTACTATTACAAAATGACTGAAAGCAACAAAAACGTATGTTACGACACAAATTGGCAATATGAGTAATGTCTTTAAACGTTTCGTTAGAAGCAAAAATAGCATGATTAAACGTAACTACGGAATACGCGCTAATCACTGGCTATACTAAACAAACCAGGAATTAATACGATGAAAGAATTTAACATAGTTCTTCAACGAAACTATGAACACCTTTGGCGTGGACTTAACAAATTAGGCTTGCTAATTATCGATAGACATACACATAAATGTTGATGAAGAACAATTTTTAAGCCACTGTGTAAATAAGAAAATTGGTAAATATGGGGCAAAATGTACAGTTAAAGATCAAAATGGTCGAGAGGCTTATTCCAATGGGCGTATGCGACTTGAACTACTGCTTCACTCATCGTAGGAGCTGACGCATCGTCAGGTAAATTTGAGCAAATTGGCAGCATGCCTGTCCAATGTGGCCTCCTTGAGGAATTAGGAGGCACGAAATGCACGAGCCGATTTGAATTCAAATTTTGTTCATGATAGCATTAGCACGTTCCTGTGACACTCTATGCAGTGACATATTATTATGAGCGTCATGCATAATACACATATATATTCGTTCTCTTTACTTTTACTTTACTTTACTGCGGCTGACTCCTTTTGGAGGATAAGCCGGCTCCACATTTCATGGAGTTTCTTGGGAATTTGGTACAAGTGGTGTCCCTACCATATATATATATATATGTATATATATATATATATATATATATATATATATATATATATATATATATATATATAATAATGTGTTTAATTGAATGATGTAATAATATTACAATAAGGAAGAAAAGGGCATCATTTTCAAGCGTTTCTAAGTAAATAATACATCATTAATCCAGTTTGCAAAGTGATAGATAATAAATACCCGAGAATACTGAACAAACTGCTATTTTCAAAATTCTTCCATTGTAAATTTTGTTCAGATATATAAACCATTTTATATTTCTCACATTCATAAGTTAACTATAATGGTCTAACCGACACACGAGATTTGACGTCTTTAATCGTATGACAATATTATGTGCTTAAATAATGTCTGTAAATATTTTCCTCAAATTTAGGAAGAATGGAATGTAAGCTACTCCATTATAATTATATTATTGTTACACAGATGTTGTCTGTTTAAGTAATCCAGACAGTTGTTTAACTTTACAAATAAGATTGAAAGCTTCTTTTTGAATTTAAAATATATTGGTACCTGGCGACTAATGACGTAACGGATTTATCCCTTTTCATATAGTTCTGTATTATTTGACATCCTATCAATTTGTTTCGTTCTTCTGCTATATTTAAATTATAACTGACACTCACCCAAAGAAAATAGATGGAAAAAACTAATTATATAACGTCTGGGAGAAACATACTTTTATTTAAACGACGTGGCTCTCTGTTGAGCTTCGTGGTTTCTGGCGTTCCTAGAGAAAATCCATTAATTATTTACCTATAATTATCAAAGATAAAATAGGCCTAGAAAAAAAATAGTAGAAAAATTTATTTCAATGCCAGATTTTTCTGGTGGCCTTAGATGACTACATCATTAGGTTAGCATTTCAAGATTAAAATTCACGTAAAACATTATAAACTTACACAATTGAGCATAAATGCATACCTCAGCATTATATATATATATATATATATATATATATAAACATTCACATCAATCCTTTGATATTAAAGTACAATCTATATAGATATTATTGTTGAATAAATATATGATAATATTTAAAAATAGAGAATTCAATGGAAAAATCCAAAGGTATTGGACAATATTAAGAACGAAGGAAATTGCGAGCAAAAAAGGAAAGGTATCCACAAATAAAACATTTTAAATCAAAATTATAGATCGGCCTAGTATTTTATCAAAGATAGCACAAAGTTAGACATTCTAGAAATATATATATATATATATATATATATATATATATATATATATATATATATATAAATACAAATTTGATCCACATTTGGTTTATCATTTATTTCATTCAACAGGTTGTTATATGAGCGTCATATATATCAACAAAACTGATCTATAGGTGATTCGATAGGATTATTGCACTTTTACTATACGAGGAAGCGAGAAGTGTTGCTTATATTGGCATATAATAGTTCACTGTGCAAAATTAATAGAAAGATAGTAATGAAGAATTTACTTATAAAGTAACAACTTGAGCCTCCATCAGAGCAAGATATTGATAAAAAACATGAAATATTAATAGAATTTATTCACTAGAATCCATCTTCATGACCACTTGTGTTAGTTAGGCTTGTCGATCTTGTTCTGCGAGTGAAAATCTTTCTTTTCAAGTTATCGGAAGTAGCATGTTCCACTTTGTTTGCGGAATTAACATAGAAATTGGGAACTAACATGTTGGCTTCATGGCACCTGGTACATGTCAAATTGCTTGCGTTGGTTTCTATGCATTCAGTCCTAACAAAAGGTTCTGTTCTATTCCAATAATTGTAACATATTTTTTGTTGTCCACGAGATGAAATATGTGAATGTTCAGGACTGTTGTTCTCGTTAAAGTAGGTGACTGGTAGCTGCACGTGACCGTTGAATTTATGATTACTGTTTCTGCCGACTGTATTAGCGGATGCGTGCATTTGTGTCAAATATGACGCAACATCAGTAGAGTTCAAGTATATCGGATGTTGGCCTACTTCACAGCTACTTTTACGATAATCTGCGGCGGTCGAGCACAACATTGCAACTTCGTCCATATTGCGACATCTGGGTAAAATTAAGTCTCCCGCTAGCACGCATCTGTTGTGAGGCGCCATAAAGCTGTTTTCAGCCATATCGCCTGTTGTGAGTAAATCGCCTTCATTTAAATTAAAGCCAACATTTGACTTGGACTCCGCAGAATTTGGATGCAAAACAAAATCATTATCACGATAATGATTAGCATTGTTAACATGCAATGGCTGTATCACTTGCTTTGAATTAAGCAAATTATAATTTTCAACCATTTGTCGATAATCTGCTTCGTTGTGCAGACAGTAATTCTTTTGTAGCCGTAGTTGCTTCTGTTCAGAATTGTGTCGCGCTTCGCAAGATTCACAAAGGTATGCTGCGGGGCAGCTTTGATTAAAAAAGGAGTTAAAGAAGCCAATGCAAGGCTTGGCTAGACAGTTTTCGTCTTTTTTAGGATGACCATATAAGTCTGTATATTCACTACACTCCTTAGGACTGAACACCGAATTTTCTACAGTGCAATCTCTGGTTAATTCCCTAATGCAACCTCTACTGTTTTCCAATTCTTTTGGAGTAGCAGGCATTGAGGGCGAGCTTCTAATGTGTGCATTAATTACGTTTGAATATTGAAGGAAATCAGAGCATGGATTTGATGATGAAACTGTAGAGGAGGCCAGCTGATAAATCTTTTTGGTGCAAGGTTTAGTGTTGCTCTCTAGATTACTTGACGGTTGGGTCAACTCGTGACCTAGCACTGCAAACTCAGACAACAAGTTCGAACTCGTGAGCATCTGTTGTTTGGTCCTTGACCATGGCATACCGTCATTAAAGGCTTCAGTCTTCGATATTGTGTCTTTATGCACTTCAGTTGGTTTGAAATGGTTTTGATCAATTGCGATATAACGACACTCCTTCCCCGGTGGACTGCGCATACTAGTCAAATCGGTGTGTTTTCGTATTCTTCTAGTATAAATGAAGGTTAATCCAATAATAGCCGAGATAAGTACAAAGCCTCCGACTATTAACGGTGTTGCGATACTGATATCCTTTAAAGTTAAGCAAAGTAGGAAGTGACAGTCACTATTTTTGGTTAGATCCTTTGAGGTGCTGATATTCAAATCTGAAGAAAACGTAAATTAATCTTTATAAAATCAATATGAATTTCTTAAATGCGCAAACAAATTAACACCCCAAAGAAGAAATAAATTTTGCTTAAAGTTTATTAGATAAAATTAATATTAAGTAATGAATATTTAAGCGAACGATTTGTCAGAGTTGCAAATGATTTACCAAAGGTGAAGCAGACATAAGAATAGCTCTTTTGGAGAAGATGTAGTCCAAAAAATTCAGTGTAAATTGGGGCATAAAATTCTGATCTTAGAAACATGTTAAGACAAATAAAAAAATAAAACAAAGCCTACGAAGAAAAAGCCGACACAAACACTTGAAGCAAGGATACAATTGTTTCTGATGGCCAAATACACGCCAGCAATTTTTTGCCTACTTCTGAGAAGTTACCCAATAGGAACAATCATAGTTTGTACGATGAGATGCATTAAATATTCTGTAAAATGTTTTTTAAAACAACTAAGAAAAATATTAGGAAGACATTATGAATAAATATGGATGAGCACAAAACTCAGAAGCAAATGCGACCTAATCCAAGTCCCAGTCGCGGTAATTCTGGCATGTATTTGATAGGTTCCCAACAAGGACGAAACCGTTCTACTTGATAACTTGCCTTTACAACTCTGTGCAATGTTTATTTTCTACTGTGTATATGTATAATAAAATCATTAAACCTTAACTCAATAAATATATATATATATATATATATATATATATATATATATATATATGTAAAAAGTATAGTGTACGAGGTTAAGCATTTGCTAAATTATCTATAATTAATGAAGAATTATAAATCTACCTTAAATCTCTTTTCTAATTCCGCATCCAATGAAGTATTGATTTGCATAAATATTTTTTCCCGCGAAAAGATTTAATCAATGCCTATAACTTATCAATATCTGAATTTGATTATCATTACATTTATGCATGCGTGAGTGTGCACAAATAACAAGATACTACACAAAATAATATTTGAGTGTTTGTGTGTTTTGCCCAATGGCTTAAATGCTTGCTTCATGTAATGACAGAATTTTCTGTTGTTTTTAATTTTTATTTAAAATATTCAGTACTGCAATACGTTTGTGTTATTTATTTGTTTTTCCTAATCGGCAAATATTATTAATTTTTACTAATTACGACGCAGACTTCATTAGATAAAGTGATTAGAGAAGAGAGAATCGCGATCTTGGATTAAAGATTTGTCTAAAACTATCATAGAGTGGTTGTTAGTTTTCTAAAAAAAGCCATGTTTAAATCGATATATCGTATTCATTCTTCAAAGTCAAGTTTGCGAATTTGAAGTAAACATAAATCCCCATATATTTAAAAATTTGTTTGAACAACAGCAAAATTAACGTCAGTCACACGTACTGACACATTTCGACCTTCTATAATCATCATAACAGTACGACGGCAAACTGACTAATGAGGATAAGCCGCAAATCATATATATGGAAAGAAAAATTAGATACGCGTCTCTCATCTCGAGTTGCCTCGCATAAATTTTATTTGACTGTAAACATCGGCTGCACAATTTCTATGCAGTCACAAATTTTTATTTATTGCAGCTCTCGCAACATATGTATAGAAGATACAATTAAACGATTGTTTAATTGTTTACATACGTACTCATTGCTGTTTAAGTATCCAATGAGTTGAGCCAGCACGAAAAATTTCGGAACATGAAGGGCCAAACTTAAAGAAATCATTCATTTGAATTAAATTTTGTACAGGGAACAATAAGAGCCATTCATTTAATATTTGCGGATTTGAAAATATTAATCACACTTTTTAAACATTGCAACAACATAAGAATATACGTAAAATTGTAAAATAGCACTTGTTTATCCCCTTATCAACTGATTTAATAGAGAAATAAGACACCATAATAAATTTTATTTAAATAGAGATAAATACCAAGTAAAACGGACATAAAAATTATAAACCAATCTAAAATTTTCAAAAGGCAGAAAAGCAAATGAACACAGTATCGTATGCCGCTTTGAAAACCCTATGGTGATACCAATGTAAGAACAAATTGTATTTCCTGGCGTAGTTATAGACAACGACTATTTATGTAACAACTTCCAAATGGAAAAGCATACTAAAACACCTTGTCCTGATTAAAATTGAAAACCGATCTATTAGCACATAGCAGTGTTTACAGACCAGAAAATGTTTAGTTGTACACGTACGTGCATCAATAATTTTATTTTGCACTGACTATGTTTGAATGGGCTCCAAAAAGCATGAATTTCACATTCTAGTACATCAGTCGATATATGATTGTCTTAAGGTGCAACTCCACTTATAAATAACGTTCGATGCAGATTACAGTGCAATTTCGTATTTCGCACAAGGTAGAGGAAGCTGCGAAATATGTAAACGCCAAAGCGGAGCGCAGTCTAACTAATATGCGCATCCCTACCTCCTTGCATTTGCATTCAAAGTAAAAATAAATAGGATTCCTAGAAATAATAAAAACATTACAGCGGGATTTATTATATCATTATCTTTATTCTTATTAATTATTATTGCTAGGTAACCGTTAATTGAAAGAGTATTACGTACACCACCCGTCTCAATCAGTAAACTGTCTGGCAAATAAATACACAATGTTTGATTAAACATTGCCTTGACAAAGACCTTTCACCATTTCAATGCACAGTAGTCATTGGAATTTAAATATTTCGTTGTCTAAGTTTTCCTATGGAAAATATATCTACGAAATATGCCAAAAATTCTACGTTTGAACAATAAATCAGGATAAGCTAGATTATCATCCTCCGCATTTTCAATTATAAAACTAACATTCGAATACGACTCATTGAATTTTTAAATTAACATCACGTAATAAGGCTGTTGTGTATTTGAAGAGTACTTATTCAATAAGTACTTCCATTAAATGTGAAAAAATTCTGAAATTGCGATTTAAATTAAAAAAAACAGGAATCCAGTTTGTTTTACAGGTAATTTTACGCAACTATATTTCCTGTGTTCACTAGCGAAGAAACTGAATACATTAAGCTTAGCTTATTGCGGAGAAAAATTTCATCGTTTCTGAATTTCCAGAATTGAAAGGTATGATACGAAACTTGATCACATCCAAGCGCCTTTGAATTATCTAATTGACATTTTGAATGAACTTTGTTTAAGAAGATCAAGTTTCCAAACATTTGTCATTGTGTGATTCTTAAATCTAGGCAAACAACTACTAAAAGGCTGCAGTATTCACATCATAATAAACTACCCAATCTGATGAATTTGGATATTAATATATCGAAAATGCAACTGATTTATTACAGTATGAGAATCTCTCTCTCTTATAGAAAAAAGTTTGCATTCCTGAAAAATAACATCATATGGTAGCTGAAATAGAGTTTTAATCTGTACTCAATTAGACGTCTGATTTAAAAATGAATAATAATGACAACCAACGATAGTTTAAAGTATACATAAACTCCAATGAGTAATGCACACTTGGTTGCTTTACGAGAAGTAGCCAACGTACGTGATCCTGTTATACCTTCACCAGACCAAAGGTTTTGCTTGGTCGGCATTGAGCGTGATGAGCACTGTTTCTAAGGTGAATCGCTTGATTTCTGATCCAAAATTTGAAATCAACACAAAGTACGACGCAACGGATAAAGTTAAGTGTGTCGTACCGACGGAGTTATTCTTAGTTTAGAACGCGGAAGCGTATCATGTACGCTCTAACGAAGGCTTACACCACGATGTAATCTGTTGAGAACAAATGTTTCAATGACAAGTACGCCAACGCATTAATTGGGCAGATGGCTGGTTAACATAATGATGTTGGTGTGAAATCCTCTAGATGAGTACAATTCGAAAGATCTCTTTGAATTTGGTGCAAAGATAGTTAATTTAAACATTAAAAATTATTAGATGTGTTGGTTTGATTTTGGGTCATTATATTCTAATTACCATTTAAAGAGAACTGCTGAGAATGTAAGTCATTATGTTAGAGGTAATTTCATAAATTTTCACTCTATTTCGGTGCATTTGGAAAGGTGATTTTATTTATGTTGTTCAAATATCAAATTCATTGTAAATTTCCAAAAAAATTGTCTAGGAATGAGTTGGGTTTTGGCTTCGAATGTGACATGTTGGAAGGAAATTACTCTGATTTATTAATGTAAGTGAAAGTGTACACCACTATATTTCTGAATTACTTTTGGTATACGGAAGCTGAGTGCATGCCAAAGAATTGTTTAATAAATTCAATGCATGACTTTGGAATCATGGATGTAAAATTAAAAACGAAGTGGTCGATAATGATTCTTGTTATGATAAGTTGGGTGTTCTGCAAATCAGTCTATCATAAGTAAATACGGACAGCGCAGTATTTAAATTGCAATAGTTACCGCATATTGAAATGGAAAAGGAGATTTAGTTGAAACACTAAGTAATATGGCATTTCGAATTTGTCTTCCAGCCTGTTTTTAGATTGATTTCGATGATTTATGTTATGCCCATTAATGGTTACCCACAAAAGTTTATAGATAAATATAAACTGAATGATATAATGAAACTAGATATGAGTGGGTGTGTGCTGTTAATGGGAAGCTGGCATGCATTAACCCAAAATACGAGGGTGAAGAGGCAATGGAGCGCATAAAGGATAGATTGCGTTACGCCTTCACATTTAGATATGTCGAAACTGAATTAAATTTGATAACACATACGACCAAACTTTCTATGTGCGAAGGTCAAAATTCATCTACAATTTACATTTAGCATTAGCTAGAATTTGAGTTTTATCTGCGAGCAATCGTATGTAGGCAGATGTAATAGAAAATTGAATTTACGCCTGTTCTATCACATACCAATTTGGTTGGTGTAAAATAAGATTAGCGTTGCACGTACGTCTATAACTAAAATGTTTTATCCTGCAAGATCGCGATATGCAAAAAGAACGTGTTTTGCATTCCCACTGAAGGTAAATGGATCAATATGTCTATCCATTTGGAAGCGCTTTCAATAAATCGACACTTTCCAAACCAGGCAGGCGAAAAAATTTGTTCATGTACTTAAGTTACCAAGGGGTTTCGAAAGCCCCCATATGAAACTGTGCTTAGTTGGGTTTTTTCTTTGTTGATCATTTTTTAATGATATATATTTTGGTGTAATTTTATGATGATTTTTTTCTACTTAATAAGTAGAAGCTGTTGATAAACTGAAGCGAAAGCACTCATTCCTCATTTCAATTTATTTTTCAAATTCGTATAGAATAATAAGTGTTTTGTGAATTTAAAATATAACTATCCAAGAAGAATGGTTGTTAAATGGGATAAAATTATGAAACAGATATTTATTAACAAAAAACTGGAATTTTTTTACAAAAACATTTGCAAAAATCCATGATTATATAATTAAACGAACATTGGTTGCGTGGGCGGTGATAAAATTTGCTATATTCAAGGTTGCAAACTTGATATAAACACCTGACCCATTAAGTACTTGCATTTTGTCAGTACAAACAAATAAGTGTATAGTGTAGGAAAGGCAATTCATCCAGTAGACCGGTTTCGCCCTTACTTGGAAATTATCATGTACTGTACAATGTAACGTGATGTCTGTTCTATAATGACAGATCGGAGATCGTTAATTGGAAGTTTAGGGCTAAAGGGATGCTATAAAAGCTCGACCTATATAGGCAGGGTGGCTCAGTGGTTAGAGTATAAGATTCCGAAGCAGACGTGCCCAGGTTAGAGCCCTATCCGCGGCAAATTCTGGCCAGTTCCCAATAAGGACGAAATCGGTCTATTGGATGAATTGCCTTTTCTACACTATACAATTCTTAGTTTATACAGACAAAATTTAAGTACTTAATAGGTCAGGTGTTTATATCAAGTTCGCAACCTTGATTATAGTAAACTCTACGATATCCGCGTTATTTTGTGAAGACATTAAAACAATTAATTTGTCTTTTTAATAGCGAAAACCTTCATCGCCTGGGAATTTCCTGCGCAAAAAAGTCCAAAGTGTAACTAAATGGCGTCCAAAGACGGTTGAAAATTCTATTTGATATTTTCAATGAGCATCGTAACTTTGCAAAAATCCAGTTTTGAATCTTTTGTCTTAGTGCAGTTATAAAATTTGAACTAGGAACTATTGAAAAAAAAGCATTCAAATCATAACAAACGGCGTGATACAAACAAGTTTTAGATTAATTTATCAACGAGGAAATTGTCTTTTTTACAAAATGAGTTTCTAGTTTATGGAGAAAAGTTTTATTTTCGTAGATAAGATCATGTAGTAATTGATGAAAAACTTGTACATCTATCCAATTAGTTGTCTGATTTAAACGAGAATTATTGTAAGAGTCAACGAGAGTTTGAAGTAAATCTTGTTGGCATATGCCACCAATACCACAATCGGACACAGTCAACGCAATTTCCGTTAAGCAAGACACATATGGCTGCTTTACAAATAGTAGTCAAAGTTCGTGATTGTGTTATTCTACCACCGGGAAAGAGGTCTGGCTTTGTCGTCATTCATCTTGATGACTATATTTCTAAGGTCAATTGCTTTATGATGGTCCACAAATTCAAATTGATACTAAGGGTGATGCAATGCAAAATAAACCGAGAAGCTCATTTCAACAAAGGTATTCAATCTTCCACATCATGGAATGATCATATATGCCTAACAAAAACAATTGAAGGAAGTTGGAAAACAAGCAAAGAGTCTATACGCTTAACGAAGTCGCACAAACACAGTATTCTGTAGAGACCAATTGTTTCAGTGAAAGTTGAACGAACGAATGAATTGGCCTAATATTTGGCCAACCTATAAAAGCTGATTTGATATCTGTTTTCTATGTACGCAACGAAGGATTCTTTTGAATTTTTGACAAAGTAGACAAATTTAACGTTTTAAATCATTGTGTGTGTACATTTTATGTTTGGTTGTTATTTACTAACGTTCCTTTAAAGGAAACTTTTGAGTTTTCATGTCATTAATTCTGATAAAAATTAAAAATTTTAAAATTGACTAAAACTCTGTTAGTAAGATTAATGGATTTATGTAGTTGAATTATTCAATTAATTTTCAAAGCCCAACTATACAGACAGATAGATGGTCTAGAAATTAATTCGGCTTTGGCGCAAAGAAGTGGCCGATATTTTTTATATGCATGTTGGAACAAAATAACACTTATTTATCAAGAAAGGTGAAATTATACAAAGGATGAGTTGATTATATATTTATGGTCTATGATAACTGTGTATATGTCATCCGAATTTTATTTTTACAGTTCAAAACGTAGCAGATAATAATCTTGCTTATCCTAGCTCAAACGGATGGCACATTGCACAGACCTTTTTCATAAGGAAACGTATCGCAATATCCAAATTTAAACAGCCAATCCCCATTGAAATGAGTATAAAATGAATAACATACTAAAATCCGTAGTGAACGTTTGTATTGCTTATAAAAAAAACCCTGTGTAATTCAACTACAATACAAAGGAAAATATGCATTGAAGCGCATAAGAAATAGATTATTTTCGGATTTTGGCATTTGCATATTTCGCAGCTTACTTAGTTTTGACAAAATTCATCCCCAAACTTCCTCAATCGAGTGTGGAAAATATAATTCGAATGTAGAGAACGTTGGAATCAAATAGATCAAGTAGCAATTAGATATAGATGGTTTGGTTGCATCCAGGATTTTCGTTCTTCTTTGAACACTAAAGTTAACTCGGACCATGCACTTATCCATTGTATATTTGCACCGACATTTGCCGTGAAAATAAATAAGATTAAACCCCAAATAGATGAAAGCAAACTCGAGCAACCGTCCTTCCAATAAAAATTTGAAGATATCCTAAAGTCGAAGCTAACTGGTGCTGGTGATGAAAATTCGAATTTACATTGGACAAGGATAAGCAAAATGCATGTACTACCGTATGTGGCAGTGGAAGCCACCGTAGAAATAATCATTGCTTCTCTAAAAAATCTATGGAGATACTTGAAATAAGGATCCAAATTCATCTGGCTCGGCTAATAATAATACTCGCGGCAATATAAGGCGCAAATTTAAGCCTAGTCTAAATAGCGATCTTGAATCCTTTTGATCCAGAAAGTCTGAAGAAATGGAAGAAGTGCTCGCGTCAGGTAATAGTCGATGCTGGTTAGAACTTATTCGCGTAACAGCCTCGAGAAAATAAAAGGTTAGCGAAAATACAACTGATAGTAACCACCATTTATTAACCGATAAAATGTCTTATTCATAGGTGGGCTGAACACTTCAAAGTTCAATTTTCTTGGGCAACCGTGTCAGTTCCGTTTGCTGAAGGCATGCCTGTATCAACAGTGCGGAATGTTAGCCTCGAAGAATCATCATAGTTAGAAATACGAGATGCATACATATCTCTTAAATTTCTATCTTCCGGAATTATTTAAATAACTTTATGATATAATTTCACGAGTTTTGACTAAACTTTTTCGTACGATATGGAATGAGGAGACTGTACCACTTGATTGGAATGAGTCGACCATAATTCCTATCCCCAAAAAAGGCAATCGTAATTCTTTTGAAAACCAACCTGGTATAAGCTTGTGTCCAGTCGTGTTTAGGTTATTTACTTCGATTATCCTACGTCGTCTTAACGCTTCACGGGAATCACACACTAGACAAGTACAGGCCAGATTCCGCTAAGGATGAGGTTGTATATAAAATATTTTTACGTTAAGCAAGTTTTTGAATATCGAAATTTTTATAGTCGTTCCACAAGTGTGAATTTAAATCGGTGAATTGCCATTTTTTATTCGATATTCTGTCGAAAAGTGGCGTGTTACACAAATTTTTTAAATATTATACGCACTCTATACACAAACACTTCTGGTTGCGTAAATGTTTACAACGAATTAACGCACAGATTTACAACCAGCAGAGGTGTTCGTCAGGGCAGTCCACATTCCACCTTTTTGTTTAATTTTATAATCGATGCTATTATTAACAACACTCTTCCACACGTTCAAGATGCAAGTGTTGAAATTCTCCCGGGTGGTTAACTAGTCGATCTTGACTATGCAGACGACATCGTACTTTTATTCGACAATCAATATTCTGCTCTGTCCAACTTGAATAGATTTGTAGATGTTGTTACGTGTTTCGGTATGAAATTCGCATCCTTTTACAGGATCAACCATAACTCACTCCAAATCTGCGAATGAACTGTGAAAATATAGACATAGTTGACAGGTTTACATACCTTGGTAGCTCTAGCAGTCATTCGGGAAATATGTCTGACAAGGCGAGTATGATAATCGCGTAGGCTAGAGTAGCATTCTCGAACCTTCGCCATTTATAAAGAAACTCGAGCATTTCACTCTGCCTTAAAAATCGTGTTTATAGTGCATCTGTAAGCGTAGTTTTATTATACCCTAGCGAGACATGACCCCTTAGAGTTGATGATTTTAGACGTTTACAGGCATCTGACCATCGTTGTTTGAGAAGCATGGCAAATGTTGGTTAGCAAAAACGTATGACCAACGTTGTCGTCCGTAGACGTATTTGTGGATCTACCAAATGGTTCTCCTCGTTAGAAAAACAAATAAGGCTCCATCAACTTCATTGCCCTGGTCTCATTTTGCGTACGCCTTCAATTTGATTGCCTAGTAGAGCTCGTTTCTCTCATCCAGAGCCAGGTGAGTAGATTTTTACAGGCCAGGAAAATTTGAAGTCACTTATATCCAAATTGGGCAGTACCAGACTAACATAGCTGGCAGGATAAGTCCACGTGCGCATCATAGTTCTTGTTTAAAAACACTGTGCGATATAACATCAAATCGAGCTCAGTGGCGATCTTGTTGCAGATTTCTAGTGGAATGATCTTCCTAGCTTGCTTTACTTAGTAGGGCAGACTTAGCTGCGTGGTTTAACAGTATTTAACGTGATACAGTGAATCGCGAAAGAAATCTGTGTTACTGATGTTTCCTTGGCTATAATGTTGGTGTGTGGAGGTTTAGTTGGCCTCATTTCCGTGAGCTATCTAGATAAATATAGCGTTAGTAACTAGGTACACTCTCTCGTAAATCACACTTATAATTTGAGTGCACGAATTTTTAATTTTTATAGCTATTTACAAAACCTTTCTTGCTTTGTTCCCTTCATATCGTTATATGGTCGTGAAACATTGGTTATTAGTGGCTTTTGTATGGATGTGAGTGATGATGATGATAAAGAAATTGAATTGTACCTGTGTACAATGATATGTTGCAATAGAAGATAAAATTTGTTCGTAAACGATAATTGATTGCGCGGGTGGTGGTAACAATTCATTAAATCAAGTTTGTGAGCTTGAAGTAAACACCAATCCCATTCTATTTAACCAGTCGTCGAACAACACAATAGTGCGTTGCGACTGACGGTGGTTTTGTTATGTTGTTCGACGACTGGCTAAATATATTGAGATTGGTGTTTACTTCAAGCTCGCAAACTAGATTTAAAGAAAGATTTGTTCTTGTCTAAGCGCATATCAACTTGATTGATGCAAAATGAGATTGGTTCTGCACAAACGTTAATAAATAGACATGTTCTATCTTGCAAAAATTGCGAAATTCCATCAAATCACTTTTCTAATTTGTATGCTACCATATTTGGTAGCTATTTAATGTGTCGACATTGTCCATAGTTAGTATCCTTTACAGACTCGGTATATATATTCTAAAGCGTGAGTTAGCGTTGAAGTCGCATTGTCGAGACTATACGATGTTAGCTACTCTACTGCAGGTTTACACATTCGTCTAGGAGATTGTATCGCCCTATTATCCCATATTCCTCACCCAAATATATAGTGGTTAAAGGGCGTAATACCGGCTCCTACTGATGACTCGCCAGTAAGCACGAAACGAATGTGCATGGGATTATACTTTCCCTTCATGCTGTCTTCGGTTTATCCTTCTGATCACAACTGTACTAATTTGTTACTAGGTTTGCAACAGCTAATACATACTTGCATATATATTAGTTCTTCGCAACAAGCAGTATTTAACTGTTATCCATAGTTTTTTAACCGAAATAAATTTTCGTGCACTGATATTATCATTGTGCCCTCTATTCTCAATGCTAAACTGTGCATAGTTGCATTTGTTCATTGTAAAAAAATTTAGACTAAAATAAATATTTTGTTCTTTTAATGTGATCAGTTTTTTTCCACGTAAAAAAATATTTCTTTTGTTCTATATTTCTTGTAAGTCAGTTGATAAGGTGGGACAAAAGCACAACAGCAAATGTCAGAAACGTGTTTTTTTAAAATTCAAATCTGGTAGTTAATAATTAGTGTGTTTGAAGAATACCCACTCTCACAAGCATTCTAGTTAAACGAGCATTGGTTGCGTGGGCAATAAAAATGTGTTCAAATTAAAGTTACAATCTGGATACTAACAAAAGTTTTAATATATACATACAATTGTCAGTATAAACTATTTATTTTAAAATGTAGAAAAGGCAATTTATGCAGAAACCGGTTTAGACCTTATTGGTATCTCTTCATGTACTATCCAGAATTTTCTGCGGATATATATATATATATATATATATATATATATATATATATAATGTCCATTGCCTTGGAATATTACACAGCCTATGTTTCAGGAAGAGTAAACACATTTAATAAAAAATTGGATAATAGCCAACTTATTTTGAGCACACTCAACTGCACAATACATCATTTCATTTATATACATTATGTGTTTTAATTTGCATAAGTGAATTAAAATAATTCTTATCGTCAATTTTACTTTTATTTCTTGTTGGTAGTGTACTTTTTGGATTGAGTTATAACCGGGTATCAGCTTTGTTGACTTTTGCGTGTACAAATGATTTTTCCTCCATATGTTGTGTTTTATATCACATTGATCATGAATTTTATCTTGTCGCATTGTAAAAATCAATTTCTGATGTTGGGGATGATAACAGTGATGTCATTTGCGCAGTTTGTTTTTCTTCAATTTGTACGAATCTGATCGAATGTTTGTTGACGATAGTTCAATGGGTCTTCTGGCTTGCCTGCATGCAAGAATATTGTTGTTGTTTTGTTCGATTCGTGGCAAGTGAAGTTAACTCTCGTGTTGGTAGAACATTCGGATGTTTTGTCCAGGTAATACTTGTTTTGAACAAAGAACATCATATGTGTATAATAATTTTTAGGACTTTGCTTTGGGTAGAACAGCAAAATACCTTAAATTATCTGGGTTTACTGTTTCAAATATATACTCGGAAACGGCTCATTTTTTAGACGGTGCCAGGTATTTTTTACAAGTTCTGATGTTAATGCTATTGGATTTTGTTGGCGGATTGCTTTTCTTGTACATCCAATATTTATGCTACCGTAGAAATATATGAAAATTTGCGGACCGTTGGATTTGTACAAAATTGGCATTGATTCCTGACATCCAACCTCATCATTATCTGTGTGATAAATGGGATAATAACCTTTGCACTAGGTAAATTCATCTTGATTATTCGATTTAACTACCGTGAGCTGGTAAGTCGACCATAAATGCTAAGTTTAAGAAAACAATTTTGTTGGCATCTTCAATAGTACTAATCAGGTGTAGTCTGATGTTGAGATCTCTGAATCACTCAAAGCTGTTTATTATCAGCAAACGCAATCTCAGAAAGGCTACCTCTTCCTTTATCTTTTGTTCAGTGCAGATCTTTTGGATTCTGTTTGCTAGGTTGTGAATTAACTTACTCGTTTGTGAGATTTTTGCACACTACTTTTTATTGATATATTTTCCTATGAAAATAGATTTTCTATGCTTTGAATGTGTCAAATTACCATTTTCTACTCGATTACTTGTGAATCGGCTTTAGTGACATTTTTTAAGATTGCGTCTGATTTTAACAAATGTATATTATCCACTTATCTTTTGTGAAATGTGTGCACTAGTCAAATATAATTTCACGCTTGTTTGCTCAAGATGAAATATGTAAACATCTGCCAGGAGAGGTGTAATACAGATTCTCCTAGCTGCACCATTGAACTGTCAGAAATATTAACTTTCAAATGTAAATCGCTCGTTTTGTATACATGATAATATGAGATTTTATAGACCATTATTGTCTATTGGAAACACGTGAACCTTTTTATTAATTAAATCAAACTAAATATTCGTTGACTAATCCAGTAGAATGTGCTTAAATGAGGATGAAAGGCCAAGTAAAGACATTTATTTTTCTAGAAGGTTTTTGCTTTGGTTCATGTGTAAGCTCTAAAAAGTCCTTGTTGGTGTTTGCATTTATGGCGTTTCGTAGTGGTTGTTGTTGTTTGCAGACAAATGTAGCTGGTTTATTCCTCGGCGCGCTGATCGTTAATGTAGCAGGCCGCATCGGCGGTGATATTAAAGCCGTCCTGGTTTTATGAGTTTTCGGTTTGCCGTAAAGTCTTGCTGGATTCTTTCCAACTAGTTACTCTTTTTGAAATTATTATAAGAATCACGTTCTGTTTACAGAATAAGCTATTGATAGTAAAATTTGTTTCTTTTTTTCCGGTAAAATTATACCTATACTTGATTCAATATTTGTTAAATCATATTTCTGTTTGTTAAGTCGTTTGAATTTTGATGGATAATTTAGGATCTCGTTTATGGATAAACTGTAAGCATCGGCATCAATTATAACAATTCATGATCCAATATCGGGTGGCATGCCAGGCTCAATGATTGTACGGCGATTCAAACGAATCACCAAAGAGAATTTCCCTAGTCACATGGTAAGCATTACATTCAGCACACAGTTAATCATAAGATCATACGCCAATTATTCTTTGCTAGTTCTCTACAAATCTTTCAGATTCTACAGGTTATTATGTATGTGCGGAAGCATAATTATTGGACATACGATAAAGCAACTTCTGAACAGAATCAAACACCATTTACCACAGAAATTGTTCTTACTAGGCGAGCATCGTCAGACAAATCAGCTAATTCCGAGCATATATTTAAAACGGGCCCCCCAGGTAATTTAGCGACATTCACAGTTCTACACAAAGAAAAGTAAAAAATATTATACTTATATATATAAAACAGCATTTAAACTGTCTAATAAATTAAAATTTCCACCACAACGATGTTTTACTCTACTGGTCAAGTGTAACGACACAAATTAATGGCCGACATATTGCGTAAATTAAATTCAATTTTATTTACGTTGCACCAATGAGAAAAAAGCGAAACTTGACGTTTAACCAATAGTGTGCAAGTAGACATGGCATGCTATTTAAGCACGGCAATTTACCATGCAATTTAGTTGTTGCAATTGCATTCTGCCTTGCGTCACGCGTGTGCGTTCTGTCGGCTGTCAATACCTACGCTGGTGATTTGATAGTTTCACCAACAATTGGCTACATCCGTGACTCATCTTGTTGCGGTATAACCAGCGAGACGAGCCAATTAATTGCAGAACCTGAACGACGTTATCCACATCGTGATTACAACTCGACAACGGGAGCAACAACAACCAGAGTCCACCCAAGGCTCTAGGACATCTTCACACTCTGAATAATTCAGGAGAACGCACGACCAGGCCCTCTTAAGGGCCCCCTATCAGTAACAAATCTCTATTCAGAGCACCTTAACCGAGTTTGTAACGTCGTACGGCATTTACTTGAAGCCGGGGCGTTTACAAAATTGGCGACCGCGCCAGGATATTGATTATTGTTCTGATTTTTTTGGTATAAATAAATTGACTTTCTTTTTCATTTATTTGGGATAAAATAGATTAACATTTGCGTTTTCTTTACCCTGATCGTGGTCTTCTGGGAATTTTGGGTATATATATTCGTGGATTTGTGGTGAATTTTTTTTGGGGGATATAATAATAATACATTGGCATCAAAGGCCAACGGGGCCTCTGTTCATCTTTCCTACGTACAAAACGGCACCGTACGTACTCGACAGGCTCAATTGCGGATTTTTGGAAGCAGTGACGTGATTTGTTCTGCGCTCATTCAACTGTGGAAGCTGTTTGTGGGTAAGCGTTTCGTTAAAGTATATTTATATATTTTCATATTGCTTATAAATTTATGTTTTAAGATCCCGTAAGATTGTTAAAATGTCAGGTCCAATTTTAGATATTGATGTTCCTGTTTGGGATGGAGATAGTGAGCTATTCTTTATGCGCGTAGACTCCGCTTTCTCCCCGTTTCCTGATTATGACAGTCATCAAAAACTGTCGAAGGTTTTTTGCTAAACTACCTTCTGAATTGCAGCGACGGATTTATCCTAAGCTTGAGGCCATTAGGAAGCTACCTAATCCCATTTTGGGCCTACAAAACGAGGTAGAATCCTTGCTTGGACCCACGGAAACTGAGCAGATAATAAACAAATATGCGCAGTTAGACATGCCAAATCTTGGCCCCATCGAAATATTGAGGGAATTACGGAAACGTTGGTATAAAACCAACATTTCTGACCATGAGGCTAAGGTTGTTTTTATTAACAATCTTCCCCAAACATTAAAACTCTTTGCCAGACAGCTCCCCAACACTCTCTCTATAGATGACTTATCTGAGAGATGTGAGTTAGAATATAGGGTTTTGGAACCCAAAGTGAATCCATCATCCTTTTCTTCACCCCTCTCAAGATGATAGACTCTCCTCTTTAGAGAGGACAGTGGCGAACATGGCTAAAGTTCTAGAAGGATTGGCCATTACCAAATCCGAGCTAAATCAAGTGAATGCTCGACCAAAATTCGTTTCCAAGTCAAATTATAATGGTAGGCGGCGATCGAGATCTCCGCATTCCTTCAATAAGTATGCTCCAAAGAACTGGTGTTATAACCACCAGAAGTTTTTTACGCTTGCCAAGTTTGTCTTTGTCGTTCCGAAGAATTTCCGAATGAGTGTCAATTTCCACAGCTGACGGAGAGGACAACAGACCACAGGCACAAGGGTGCATCAGTATCGGGAAA
>JAQBSW010002107.1:0-111324 GCA_029291075.1 Eudiplozoon nipponicum | reverse complement strand
GCTCAATCATCCTATAGGTGAATTGCATTCGGAGCCTGGCTTCTATATTGCAGCCCTATCCGACTAGAACGGTTGGCCTAGTTCCCATTAAGAAGCTCCGAAAAACAAGTAATTTGGGTAATAATAGGATTTAGAGACGCAAAATGATATAATATTTTCAGCCTATATGGTTTCGACATATAATAATTCGACAAATATTTCTTAATAAACTGGATATTCATATAAGAGCACAAATATAACTTTGCCATGTAAGCAAAATGTTCACATTGACGAGACAACTGTATAGTCTCAAAGTAACTCTTTCTGGTGAGATCTTTTTCTATTTGCCTACGTCATCCGTGGCATTTGTGTGATCTAAATGATCTGGAAATTAATTAAAGAATAGTACACACAATATATGAAATTAGTAAAAAGATCAAGGGGATAACCTTATTAAACAGTTTATAACACTTATAAGATGGGTGCTTTAAGATACTGCATACAAATGTACATTAGCCGAGTAGTTTGACATAAAATAAAATTAAATAGTTTCTCTCGATAATGACTAGTTTGGCGATCGAAAATCTATAAATTTAAAATCATAGTTATGTACTACTGCTCCAATGCTCAAACATAAAAACCTAACTGAACACAAACATGCTCATAATGAGGACTGGGCAGGTAATCAGCTGTGCCTTGCTATATGCTGATCTAGCCAGGAGGTCCGTTCTGTTTAGCTACGCTACTACACCTTTCTCTTCGGTCGTGGATGCGGATACGCCGTTGTGTGCAGCTAGATAAAAACCATGGCTAGCCTCCGCGTGACCATCTTGATTAGCCAGCCTCGTTGGCCGTCATTGCGGAGATCATCGTATACCAGTAGCCGGCATGCTGCTGATCTCTAAACGACGATAAATCATCTCATTTGAAATTACCTGATCTGCGTTTTGACTAACGCAGCTTTCATTGTTCCAGTAGTTTTCTTTTTTTCAATATATTTCGGCTAAATTTATCGATAGCCTTCATCAGTTGCAATATATCTCACAAGTTTAACAACCGAAACTAATGGAGCAAGCGATTTATTTCCTCTAGCCATAATATTTATACTTCAGACTGGCCTTTCATTGGATATTGGCGAGTCACATGTGTGTGTGTGTGTGCATTTTCATAACTGTTGTTTTCATCTAACTAATAGAGACCAGAGTGGCTGAATAATAATTAATCAATCGCATGCGTTAACTAATCGTTTTACACACTCAATCATCTTAGTTATTGTTGCATGGTTATTAGCTTTATCGCCTTGTATACAATACCAGTGCCAAACGCCAAGTTATGCTGCTTGTCTCTTCCCTAAAAGAGTTATCACATCAACTCTGTCGGACGGTTTGTTGGTTTCATCCACTGTGCACATCTATATCAATACCCACTACAATGCTTGGCTTCTAGTCTCTTCTGAATGCAAATTTATGACATCAATTTTGGACCGATGCGTTACTAGCTTCATCCGTCGCGTACAAAAATACCAAAAACGACCATCAAGTATGTGCTGCATCTCTTTTCGATAAAGAGTCATCAATTTAACGAAAAGCAGAACGACATTCAGGCTTGGGCCCCATTGCAATATGTAACGTATGTTGAACCACCACGCATTTCTCCACAATCATATAGCCGACTCGCTATCAATCTTACTTCTTTTCACAGCCCATTCTGTTTTATTGTCGATACAGTTAATTCAATCCGGTTAGAACTGCTTCCGTTCCCATGAAAATATCCACACAAACAAATAACAGCTTTATTAATATAATTTAGAGGCAAACAATGATAAATCCTTGTTAGCTTATATGGCTTCATCATATACTTATTCACAAAACAAATTTCAATAAATGGTTATTCATACAAAAGCACATATATAACTTAGGCATGCATGCTAAAATTTCACATCGGAGACACAATTAAATGGTCTTGATGCTACTATGCCTCTCTCTCTTGTTTCTC
The DNA here is from genome assembly GCA_029291075.1 of Eudiplozoon nipponicum. NCBI lineage: Eukaryota > Metazoa > Platyhelminthes > Monogenea > Mazocraeidea > Diplozoidae > Eudiplozoon > Eudiplozoon nipponicum. The sequence continues at coordinate 109,350 of JAQBSW010002107.1, read as the reverse complement.
TATTTTTCTACGCCGTTCTGACCATATTTGTAATCTAGATAATCGTGGATTTAATGAAATTAAATCTGCACCCAATATGTGCATGTAGTCAAAAGCTCGAATAGGAAAATCTAATTAAACAAATAATTTTGCTTATAAGGTTTGTGATACATACATACATGCATACAAATTTACATTAGTTCAGTAGTTTAACAGAAAGTATAACTTAATTATTTCTAACCCTAATCTCTACCAGGGCGATCGAAATCAGTAAAAGCAAAAAAAATGTACAATTTCATACACGTAGTAGAATGGTTAAACAAACAATCTTGATTAAATGAATGAAGATGATAACCAGTCAGTTTATCCGTTAAGTGCCAGCATCACTAACTAATTGAACTTCTATAGTAAGCACGAAAATTTTGCTCCTGATTGATGGAAGATAGCGTTTATCAAGAAATCACCTATATTAAACCATGATAATATAAAGATTTAAAACGTTTCTCGAGTGGTGGCGGCCTTAGACATTCATTCTTATTTCTCAGCGACGTAAAGGAAGCTGACAGTATACCTGACTTGAAACTTAGTCAGATAGACGGTAGTCTTCGAATGGTTTGATTTACGCAAAGACAGTCTTAACAGGGTTTATGTGTATGTGTCAATTTCAATAAAAGTCAAACCGTTTGGTGTCATCAGGGAAGCTGTTCAGAGCGATCCTAGTTTTAAGATCTTGAGTGGTCATAGAGATCGCTTTTTCGTATTTGACCTCAGAACTTAACAAAATGTAACTTTTTGAGGTCAAATAATATTTTTGAAATTTCGTTTTCTTTGTTCCATTAAGAAAACATAGTATGTATGCATTCCTGAATTATATGTCGTCATTACCTATTTTCATTCTGGACCGCTTTAGAGACCGATTGAAAGATCTTGATGACGAGACTGAACAAGAGAGTCTTTGAAATATCCTTGTCGAAAGTCTGTGAATATCGAATTATTTTCAAGTAGACTAAAGGCGTAAACACAAACACATTAACTTTCATTAGAAGTTCTAAGTAGTAAAGACATTTATCCGAGACTCATATCGCTGTAACATCTTGTGTGCAGCCAAGGACGAAGTTTCCCATTGGTTGTATAATGTGACGATGGTAATGAGTTGATTTCTATGAACTGACTCGAAATTGTGAAAAAAGCACCATCCTCATCATGTCCAGCCATACAAAATACAAGAGTGACTAATGTTTCAAGTATTTGTGTAGAGAGCTCGTATAATAAAAAAATTTGGGACGCGCCACTTTTACACAAAATATGGAATAAAACATTGCGATCCACCGAATCAAATGCACCCTTGATGTCTAGAAAGACGGCTATTGTGGGACGGTGATATAAATATCTCTGTTCAAGAACTTGCCTTAATGTAAAATATTATCTATACAACCTCGTCCTGCGCGGAATCTGGTCTGTTCTTCTCTTGTATGTAATTCACGTGAAGCACTAAGAAGATGTAGGATAATCGAAGCAAATAACCTAGATACGACTGGAGTCAAGCTTATACCACGATGGTTATCGCACAAATTACGATTGAAAATAGGAATGATGGTCGACTCATTTCAATCAAGTGGTACGGTTTCCTCATTCCATATAGTATGAAAACGTTTGGTCAACGCTCCTGAAATTATAACGCCACCATCCTTAAATAATCCTTGAAGCAAATCATCGGGGCCTGCGGTTTTTCGGCGTTTAAGAGGTAGGATTGCATCGCGTACTTCTAACTCTGCTGGTTCTTGGAGACTAACATTCCACACTGTTGATGCAGGCTTGTTTTTGGTAATTGGAACTGATGCGGGTGCCCAAGAAAATTGATCTTTGAAGTGTTCAGCTCACATATGATGACTTTGTTTATCGGTTATTAAATAGTTTTACTATCATTTATATTTTCGCTAAATTTATTTTTCTCTGACCTATAGCGTGAATAGTTTGAAACAAATAGCGATTATTACCTGACGCGAACGCTTCTTCCATTTCTTAAGCCTTTCTGGTCCAAAGGGATTCCAGATTGACTTTTAGACGTCGCTTATGTTAGCCTTTTATATCGCGACGAGTATTATTATGAGCCGAGCCAGTTTGAATTTGGCGCCTTGTTTCGAGTATCACCATAGATTTTAAAGAGAGCCAATGATTATTTCTACGGGGTCCTGCAATTCCATAAACAGTATTTCCTGCATTGTGCATAGTGGAACTTAACTTGGACCAAAGTAAATTCGGATTATCGCCATCCAGACCAGTCAGCTTAGACTTTAAAATATCTTTATATTTTTGTCGGATGGTCGGTTGTTCGAGTTTACCTACATCAATTCGGGGCTTATTTTAGTGAAAATCTACAAAGGATAAGTGCATAGTCCGAGTCGACATAAGTGTTCCAAAAAGTACGACAATCCTGGATGCAACCACGCCATCTAGAACTATCTGCTACATGATCTTTTTGAGTCCACCGTTGTCCGGGTGCTGAAGGACGCCATGTAGCGCAACGTCTAACTACGTCTGAAGTTTGTACTACCTAAATATAATCCATGTTCTGCGCAGCTATCAACAAGCTGTTCACCATTATCTTTCTACGTCGAGCTTAAAGTGTATCTTCCACCTAAATGAAATACTGCGCCCGACTTGAGCATTCATACCACCCATAACCAAGACTATATCTGAACTTCGTGCTCTACTTATTAGGGAGCGTATTTCTGAGTAAAAAGCGTCCTTGCTTCTGTGTTGCTGTCGGTAGGAGCATCTAAGACTAGAATATTTTAGACACAGAAACATGAGATTAAGAAATTAATCTTATTGCACACTACTGGTTTGTCACATTAGTACACATCTTAGGAATTCCCTTCTTTGCATGCATATATTGCTTAAATATCTTGCGAATAATTGTTTATGCTTCGTTAAGCTTAATAGTGATTCAGATGTGAATGACAAGTGTCGGCTGCTAAAGGAAACATTAGCCACTGGCATCTGGACAGATAGTACTTATCTACTAAAATCAATGAACAAAACCGTTATCAACGTTGAAAATTCGTTGTATCATCATATGCTCCTACTGAAAGCAACACAGAAGAAAGCAAGGACGCTTTTTAATCAGAAATACGCTCCCTAATAAGTAGAGCACGAAGTTCAGATATAGTCATGGTTATGGGTGGTATGAATGCTCAAGTCGGGCGCAGAATTTCATTTAGGTGGAAGATACACTTTAAGCTCGACGCGGAAAGATAATGGTGAACGGCTTGTTGATAGCTGCGAAGAACATAGATTATATTTAAGTAGTACAAACTTCAGACGTAGTTAGACGTTGCGCTACATGGCGTCCTCCAGCACTCGGACAACGGTGGACTTAATTAGATCATGTAGCAAATAGCTACAGATGGCGTGGTTGCATCCAGGATTGTCGTACTTTTTGGAACACTTATGTCGACTTGGGCCATACACTTATCCTTTGTAGATTAGCACTAAAATTTTCCGGGAAAATAAATAAGAATAAGCCCCGAATTGATGTAGGTAAACTCGAATAACCGACCTTTCTACAAAAATATGAATTATATGGAATGAGGAAACCGTACTCCTTGATTGGAATGAGTCGACCATTATTCCTATCTTCAATCGTAATTTTTGCGATAACCATCGTGGTATAAGCTTGACTCCAGTCGTGTCTAGGGTATTTGCTTCGATTATTCTACATCTTCCTAGTGCTTCACGTGAATCACATACTAGAGAAGAACAATCCGGATTCCGCGCAGGACGAGGTTGTATAGATAATATTTTTACATTAAGGCAAGTTCTTGAACAGAAATATTTATATCACCGTCCTACAATAGCCGTCTTTCTAGATATCAAGGGTGCATTTGATTCGGTGGATCGCAATGTTTTATTCCATATTTTGTGGAAAAGCGGCGTGTCCCAAAATTTGTTATTATACGAGTTCTCTACACAAATACTTCTGGTCGCGTTAAGGTCTACAACGAATTAACGCATAAATTTAAAACCAGCATTGACGTTCGTCAATGTTGTGCAGTTTCCCCCTTTTTGTTTAATATTGTAATTGATGCTATTATGAAAAACACTACCAGGTGTTTTAGTTCTCCCAGGCGATAAATTAGCCAATCTTGACTATGCGGAAGATATCGTACTATTATTAGACAGTCGGGATGCTGCCCAGGCCACCTTGAATAGATTAGCAGACGTTGTTCCGTCATTCGGTATGAAATTCGCACCCACTAAACGCAAGATACTTTTACAGGATCTCCCATCACTCACTCAAACACTGCGATAGCAGAATGAAGATCTAGACATAGTTGACAGATTTACATATCTTGGCCGCTTCATCAATGTGTTCGCAAGGTAGGAATACGAATCGTGAAAGTTAGAGTAGCTTTATCGAACCTTCATCATTTATGAAAAAATGCGAGTATTTCACTCTGTTTTAAAGGTCTTGTTTACAATGCATCTTTATGCGCAGTCCTACTATACGTTAGTGAAACTTCGCCTCTTAGAGTTGATGATTTGAGACGCTTACGTACATTAGATCATCGTTGTTTGAGAAGTATAGCACATGTTGGTTACCCACAACGAATAACTAACGTTGACATCCGTAGACGCATTTTTGTATCTTCCAATAAGTGCTCGTTAGAAAAATAAATAAGGTTCCATTAACTTCGGTCACGTTTTGCGTATGTCATCAATTCGATTGCCCAATAGAGCTCTTTAAACACATCCAACGCCAGATTGGCGTAGGAAACAAGGTGGGCAGATTTAGACATGGCAGTAACAGGATGGGGTCCACGTGCGCATCATAGTTCTTGGTAAGAAACCCTTAGCGATATGGCATCGAATCGAGCTCAATGGCGATCTTGTTGCAGATGTCTAGTAGAATAATCTTCCTAACTTTCTTTTCTTAGTAGGGCAAAGTTAGCTGCGAGGTTTGGTTTGTTTATGACGTGATACAGTGAAAGCCGCATGGAAGCTGTATTGCTGATGTTGCCTTGCCCGAATGCTAACTTGGCCGTAGTGTTGTTGTGGAGAGGTTTATTTTGCCTCATTTCTGTGAATTATTCTGATAAATTTAGCCATAGTAGCTAAGTATTCTGCCTCTCTGTCTCTCTCTTTAATCTCACTGATAATTTGTCTGAAATTATTTCTGTTGTTATTTATATATATTTCTAACTTTTTATGGGTACATGGTTTTTGTATGGTTCGGCATGATGATGATGACTAATTGAAATAAACGTTCATATTCATTAAATGTGTTAAACGAATATGAATCTTCATTTTGCATCAGCATGTATCTAGTGTGCAGTGCTGTAAAACACCGTGTCCACGTGTATGAGCCCCAGTGAAGGTAAGAACAAAGGCGAGGAACTATACTGCCTCATTTGTAATGGAGCTGAATGTCTAATTATGCTAAAGGTGGTTGTGTAGTCGAAATTGCTAGTTCTTGAATATCATTCAAGCTCGTGGATGTTCTGTCTCGTTGCTTTTGTAATTTAAGAGCGTTACTGATGGTTAATCAATTGCACAATTTTGTACTACACGATTAGTGTTAATCAGATCATGTTTTTGTGGAAAAGCGATTCTCCTTTCTTTTCAATGTAAGAGTGACAGAATCAATTATGGGGTGGCCTTTCTGCTATTTAATTTACCGGCAACGACTAGATTTAATCGAGAACTTATATTCTATCGTTCGGACTACGCTATATTCCGCCTAAATTAATTGGTCCTGGTGTCGCGTACATGTATATATTAAACCTCAGTTACCCTGCTAATGATAAGGATAACTTTGAAAAGTTTGTCAATGTGGAATCCATCTTTGATTTATTTTGTGCAACATTGACATTTATAGTAAAATCAACACGAAGCCTGATCTGGATTGGACGCATAAAAATCTGTAGGCAGATGAGCCCTGGTTGTAAATTCACTTCAGTAACATCGAGCTATCTCAAATTGCCCTTAAACTAAATCTGGTTTTATTAGACCGTCTTCGACGGCATCCTGCTAAGTGTTGTGCCTTTAAACTGGTAGATTATAAATTGACCTATCATCGTACTAAGGTCGTCCATATTCTTGTTATCAGACGATAATTGTCCTTTGTGCTGGACACGAGCTTACCAGATGTGCTGCATTTGATCAGGTTGTTTTGGCTATCAGAATTGAATCACAATTCCATTACATGTGGCTGCTCATATCACGTTCCTATTTACCTAGACAGTTTGCGGCGTTTCATCGGTCTGGCCTATAATTATGTGCAGCCCCCTGATTTTACATCCAATACTGTTTATAACCGCAATTGGAACTCTACGAATTAGTCGAGCAGTCGCTTGACGATTAAACCTGGACGCGTATTTACAACTTCTACTAGCACTTCAAGAGTGTATTTTTACCAAACCTTCTAAGCTTTTCGTGGTCTTTACTGTTAATCACACAGTGGGTGATAATCAACACTGGTTTTATGTTGCTAAACGTCGAATTATACTCGAAAATCCGGCGTATTAAGTGATCATTTTGCCAGCTTCCGTTTTCTGCCGATCCTCCTATACAGGATAGCCTTGCTTCAGCTGCCTTTAGACAGAATTTGCAACACACTGGAATCTCTTGCCTATATATATATATAGCTATGTATTAAGTCCAAGTTATTCAAATCAAGTATATTCCCAGCCCTTCTCTCTGCCTCTGATACATGTAAGATGACCGATTATTGCTGCCACTTCCTGGACAGCTTTGTCAGAAGATGCATTTGTGCCGTATGATTTGTGCGGTTGTCAACTAGAATGACCGATTATTTAATAGACAATTTTGCGAATACGTTCATTTGCTAGTATGGGGTGTGCCATTGGCAACAGAGACGTAGTACCTTTTTATGCTTACAAATTTGGATTTGCATGCTCACTGATATGCTTAATGGAAGCTGCTTGATAAAGCATCAGTGGCTGCCTTTGTATCTTCATTTTAGTATGTTTTTTTTTATTTTGGAACATAGTTCACTTCAGCATGATGTATTGTGATTGGACACGGTGAAATCCGCGGAGAAACTTTGCTGTCGATATCCTCTTTCCATATGGTGAACTTAACTAGTTTAATAGTTTCAAGTGAATTTAATTTAAATCTTTTATCTTCGTTACGTAGATTTGTTTTTTTATACTAGGCTAGCTTCATCCATCTTAAATAATCATCCTTCCTTGTTAAACTTTCTTTTGTGGTTATGTTGCGCCGAACCCTCTTCTTTGTTTTTTAGAATGTCGATGATAAATTCCATGCCTTTATTTTTTGTCCTTAATCATTTTGTCTCACCAGCTGGAATTATTTGGCTTAGTGAAATTAGTTTTATTTGCATTTGATTTGCTTAATTTTCGTTTCTCTTTAAAAAATTGTAATTACAATTGTATTTAATGTCAAACTAACTTTACCCCAGCTTTTAGTTATTCTATTGACCTATTGCCTTGTGTCATCATTCATTGTTCATATTAATCACAGAGTTCACGGCTGGAATAAAGATTCATCTTATTTTGCCACATAACATTAGAGTGGCCAGTTTAAAACTCCATAGGCGAGCTGCCTCTTTGCTTGGTACATTAATAAATAAAGCTTCAAAGATTTTGTACTGTACGATATACTTATTGTAGTTTACTCTTGCCACAGTCTTTTTAATAGTTACAGAATATGGCGTATTATGTTGACCTTAACGTAAGTAACTTTTCGAAGACCTTTTTTGGCATAACTATGTTTGAATATTTTACAGATCTTCTATTCATGTGGGCCTTTGCAATTTGTGTCTGTCAAGTGATTGCATTTAACGATTGTTGATGTTCACTACAATCATCAACCTTTTCGTATCCACGACAGACAGACGTGGTTGGTGGATTCGCGCTCGTAGTTTTCCAATATGTTGATTCATCTTGGTTTCTTGGTGTACGATGTGTATGTCTCTGAACGGGTTCCTACTGATCTCGTTACTCTGAAGGCTTCAACACGACATGTAATATTCAGTGAAAATTCAACTTAGATACTGTTTGTTGCGGAGAACTACTATACATGCAATTATGTGTTAGGTGTTGCGCGTCAAGTAACAAATTAGTTCAAATTAGACCAGAAGGATAAACCAAAGTCATCATGCACGGAAGGTATAATTTAATGGGCACTGTCAAACAATCAGTAGAAGCTGGTATTACGCCCTATACCCACTATATATTTGGGTGAGGTATATGAGACAATTGGACGGTACAATCTTCTATAGGTATGTGTAAACCTGCAGTAGTGGAACTACATATAGTCTTCGATAATGCGAAAACGAACTCACTATGTGTAATATACTTACCGAGCCTGTAAATGGCACCAACAATGTTGCCTTTGAATCGGTACCTGATACCAACATTATTGTTGCCGAATGGATACATGATAGCAACACTATAGTTGTCGTGTCGGTACATGGTATCAACACAATGGAGTTTAGCGTATTCTTAAGGTCACCAAAATTGACAATTACATCTACTTCTGAATACTTGTTACTACAGCAAATCTAAACACTCTTGCCTTCATCGACATCACTTATCACTTTTCGCGATAATCATGGCATTCAATTAAATATATAGTTAATAGATACTGTTTGTTGCGGAGAGCTAATATATATGCGATTGTGTATTGACAGTTGCACAACAAGGATAAACCGAAGGCTCGGTGTGTATATATGAAGTTAGCTCCACTCCACTTTCGTATAGGAAATTGTATCGTCCAATTGTCCTACATTCCTAACTCAAATATATAGTGGATATAGGGAATAATACCGGCTCCTACTGGTGAGTCTCTAATAAACACGAAAATAATGTGCTCGTGAGATTATAATTTACGTTAATGCTGACTTTAGTTTATCCTTTTGGTCATAAGTGTTACTAGGTGCGCAACAGATAATATACAATTACAAATCCACTGAAAATTTTGAATTTTCAATAATTGGCGATAGATTTACGACGTTTCGCAGCGTCGAGTTGTTCTTTGTACTCAGGTTTTCCATACAGTTCACTCTAATACACAAAGTATGGGAAAAACGATTAAGCCAGGTCATTTTGTTTTATCCTCTGCTCCGTAAGCCACGAACGAGTAGAGTTTATTAGAACAACGTTTTACTACTGTAAACAAATTGACATTAAACATCATTTTCTTTTCTGGTTCGCAATGTATTTTTTGGAAAATAAAAGTTCTCCCGCATAAAGGGTATCAAAATAAATTATCTATGCAAGAAAAGTAGCTAGGTTTCACCTCAGTTTCATCACTAACAACAATATATCGATACTTTAAATTTTACGATTGACTATTGTATATCCATGAAAAAAATATATCAATAGATTATATGGACCATGTCTCGTTTAAGTTGTGTATGGTTTGGAGTGATTTCTTGTCGATATCAAGGATAGATGTTCTCGTTAACGCCATTGTTGATCCGCCTCTTCTTTGTGGAATGACAACTACAGTCTGGGGAGCACGATTTATAAGCGTCGTTATGTGCTAGTGTATTGGACAAGAAACTGACGTTCGATGGTACGGTGTTGAGATATCGAAAATCAGTACTCGGCCGTTCGATATTCAACTTAATTAATATCTGAAACGCATATGTTAGCAATCAAGGAACTGCATTAAAGAAGCTATTTAGAAATATCTTTAGGTGTTAGCAGTGACGTTAATTTTTTGGCTGTTTGCATAGCTTGCCAAAATCAGCTTCAGCCAGGTAGTTTGAAAACATTATTAGATGCCAATTATTCTGCTATAACCGAACTTGTGGATATATATGTGTGTGCATATGTGTATGTGTTCGGTCATATAAGAATAATTGGCTTCTAACTATTTTTTCAAACTACCTAGCTGAAGCTGATATTGGCAAGTTATACAAACATCGTAACTTATAAATCTGAGTAAGCTTCCTTGTCTTATCGTGCAGGGCATCCATCGACGAAATAACGAGCACGTGGACTCCATCCAGGTATATTAACTGGTCCTATACTGTCCGTTTTGACATTTCATGACGCGATATAGTGATAACCGCGACGAAGCTGGATTGTTGCTTTTAAACTTTACTTAAAGCTTACTCGGCCATAATGGTGTTGTGTAGGGCTTTTGTGTGTGTCTTAGGTGAATATCTCCGTCTTAATTAGATCCTCCTTTTAATAACATTTTCGTTAAAATTATTATTTATGTCATTGTTTACTTTTATTATTAGCTTAATTTTTCTTTTTTGTATTCGAATGGTTATATGATAGTGAAGAAATAGTTACTAATGTTTGTTGTATTGCTGTCTGTGATGATGATGTCATTGAGGACGCACACCATATTCTTCTACAGGAATTAGGAGCTTCATCTTCATCGCTCCCTTAGGCTCTGACAAAGTTCTAACATGTTTGCCACGGGAGTTGTCAAAGATATATGACAGTGAAGCATCAGTTCAACGTCTGTTGTATTGCTATCTATTATGATAATGATGACGGATTTGGTTGCTGTTGGCTTTAGTCACGTTTGCCATGTCAAAAATTCGACCATCTGGTGCCTTACATCATTCGGCGCTGATTTAGAGAATATCGCTCACCGTGACATTCCGAACGAGACGTAAAATAATCTGAGTGAATAACCAAGATAATACAAGAATGAAGTTTATACCACGATGTTTGTCGTATAAAGCAATATTGCCCAGAATAGCCGGTATGGTCTTTTCATTCTATTCAGTATGTAAAATATTTGTCATCGAAATAAGAAATTATTACCACCTAGTTTTTAGAGGAGGCATTTTGTAATTAAGATTGCATTCTGTGACTATAAGTCTAATTGTGGGTCCACATTACTGCTACTGAGTTTATTTTTTAATGGATGGGGACAGATTCAAATGACCAAGATTCATCATCATCATCATCATTTCCAGCCACACAAAAGTCAAGTGACTAATGTTTCACTGCCATATAACCATAAGGAGTGAGAAAAAAGTATATAAGTGAATTTAGATAAATTATTATTGAGATTTACGAGAGAGGGAGAGGGGTAGAGAGAGAAGGAAAACCTTGCTATTATGAGTAAATTTATCAGGATAACTCACAGAAATGAGGCAAACTAAACCTCTCCACAACACCATTATGGCCAAGTTAGCATTCGGGCAAGGCGACATCAGCAACACAGCTTCCTTGCGGATTTCACCGTATCACGTCATAAACAAACCGAACCTCGCAGCTAACTTTGCCCTACTAAGAAAAGAAAGTTACGAAGATGATTCTAATACAAATTTGCAACAAGATCACCACTGAGCTCGATTCGCTGCCATATCGCTAAGGGCTTCTAACCAAGAACTGTGATGTGCACGAGGACCCCATCCCGGCGCATTTAATCGGTTGTAAACATGTGCATTGAACGTCTAGTTTTTCGCCCACAAGTAGATTTGTCGGATATGTCGCGCGACGAAATTGGAACAAACTTCGACTGTTACCCGATACAGTCCTTCTATTCAAGAATGATTTAAAATTGGCTTTGAGGCTGTGCTTAATTTTTTGTCTTATTTAACGTTGTGTAGTATTATTAGCCGCGCTCTTACGAATTTGTTGCCTCGTTCTGCAAATTTACACCGAATTATCCGAGACGCAAGGATTTATTCTACGCGTACCTTAAAAATCACATACCGAGTATTTGCATTTTGCATGGTGGCTCTCATCTTCATCTACAAAATGTCTAATTTTTACATATAAGAATAGTTACTTTTAGACTTGGCAAAATCTTTATATTTTTATTTAAATCGTTATTCGATTTTGCTAACATCTACTTGAGAATTATTCTTTATTAGCTTTCCGGCAAATACGAGTGTAAATCTACAACGGATAAGTGCATGGTGCCAACCGCCATACGTATTCCAAAACGAAACACCGTCTTGTGTGAAACAACGATACATTCAACTAATTGACAAATTATGTATTATATTCTACAATTGCCCAAGAGTGGAAAGACGGAATGTGGCACAACGCCTTCCATGGCGTCCAAATTTGTGCTACTCAAGTCAAATATTTTCTACGCAGTTATCCAGCTCTCTTTCACCAAAACGTTTGAGCCTTGACCTTAAACAGTGACTGCCACACAAATGAAATTCTATGCCACTTATTTGCCCAATTGGGTTATTTATGCCACTCGAAGCCATGACTATAGTTTTAACGATCTTCTTAATCGAGAAAGTAGGTCTGAGTACAATGCGTCCACGCTATCGTCTATCCTGCATTCGATAGAGCGTATAGAGGTACAAAACAAATGCGTCGTTGGTAAATGTTTATGACATTGGGCTTGATAAACTGGCATCTGTTTTCAGGCTTTTATGCAATGGAAAACTTTTGCCTGTGATAAATGGAAAATGCCAAACTTGTGATCAGGATTTAGACAGTTCTGTAGTTTTAGAGGGTCGAAGTCAATAACACATGGGTTAGGGTGGTGCACACATTCCCGTTACAGTGGCTATCTTGGATTCTTGTTTTGGATGTTCAACGTATCACACATTTTATGTTATCGAAAGCTTCCTGTTGTGTAAATCTTCGCACTTTCAATGTACATATATGGTTTCCTAAACTAGACTAAATAAATGCTTTTATTGCAATTTGTTCGAAATTAAGCAACATTACAGTCGCCCCAGGGCTTTGAAAAATCAATATCCACCTTCTTTAGCCGCATCTAATATAGTTTTTATTAAATGAAGGAAAATGATATTAATGATGCAAAGATTTTAAGTTGGTGCTTAGGGTAGCATGTGCTCGTTTATTCAACGAGCAAGACTCAGCAGATTAGGCGACTGGTTTTTTTCTTCATACTGGGCGATAGGGTAAAAATATTTTTTGTGTTTGAAAATAAGAACTGGTGCCCATTCCTAGATAGGAGGGTCTTTTTCATGTTTCCCTCCCACTATCACTAATCATGGCGCTTTCGACTGTTTGCGCACTGCAAATTTTTTGCGTAATATTTGTATACAGCTCAAAAGGGTAATTAAGCTTGGTCATGGCTTCCGTTTATTTAGTAATAAGTCTATTTTGTGTTTTATCCATTGCACGAATGACGGCAACTTCCATTTAAATCTCATGAGCCTTGATGACATCTCCCAATTGTTTTGGCTGGTACAAATGGATGCTGGTTCATGTTTTCCCTTCATACTGTTTTTACATAATGTTCAGCATAGTATATTGTGTAGCTATATGCATAGGCTTCCATAAAGGTCCTCTGCAGAATCCTTTCCGTTCTTAGTATATGGATATTTTTATGATATAGTGATGGTTACTCGTAGTGGCACTTTAATCAAATTGTGGTGGTGGAAATAATGTGAAATCCATTGTTTTTCCTTGTGCATCATCCGTGGTCATCTTACGTACTGGAAATAACAGGCACCACTTTCTTGTTCGTATGTGGCCACTTGGCGTACGGAGATGTTTTATTGTCTATTCCTTGCGATTTACGACGTTTTCTTGATTATCAACGTTTATAAAGTATTGTTGGACAAGTAAGTATGGATTTATCGATTGCACGCCCAGGTCACGTTTTACATACGTCTATTGACGGATTTCCCAGAGTAACACTATTCTCTCAGCCAGCACCAATTTGTCGTAAAACACGAAATAAACAGATTTTAAAAGGATTAAAACAATCGAGACCATATAATATGCATGCTCTCTCTCTCTCTCTATCTCTCTATATATATATATATATATATATATATATCATTATTCTTTAGATTTGGTAACCTAGGAGATTGCATTTTAATATTTATTGTATAACTTCTATGTTGGTTACCTATACTTTGCCCGTACTATCTTTTCCTTTCTCCTTTTGTTTGGTCGCTCTGGCTTTCATTCTCTCTCTATCGAAGTAGCTTGCTGTTTTTTGTTTATCATTTTGGTCATATTTGAACTAATTTGTTACTAGGTGCGTAATGTCTAATACACAATTGTATATATTTTGGTTCTTCACCACAAACGTTATCTGAAAATCAATTTTGTTGGTTTTTTCAGTTTTGAATTTTAACAATAATTACCGTGACATCGCAATAGTACAGTTGTATCACGTGTTCGATACTTTCTCTCTCTCTCCCTTCCATTAACATTCTGCACACTAGGTGATGTTATGTATATCGGGAAATTGAGATAGTTGTAATTGTACTGAGGTAACGGTTATTCTGCCATTTTAAGGATTATATATATATATAGTTGTTGGGTGGGTGTTTTTATGTGCTCCATGCATGTACATATCTAGAGTTTAGTTAATAAAATGTTTAAGACCATTACGGAATTAAAATTTAAAATAGAAATAGAACTTTCGGAACGAGGTTACCACATTTGCTTAAATCTACTATTGCGAGCATTGTACTGTTTATGAGTGATAAGAGGCCTGATGATGATTCGGGAACTTCCGAATCGAAATGTTGCCAGTCAACGATGGTTAGATCGTACCTCATTTCCAGTGGTTAGTATGAACGACGTTGAAGTTTTCGGCGGACGAATCAGCACCCAGCCACCACAAAGACGAACTCAATGTGTGTTTGGAAACTAGAATCAATCGAATCTTTGCAAAATTGATAATGCAAAGCGACAACCCACGATTGCAAATCGTGGTAATAATCATTTTCTTTTCTTTTGTTGACAGAGTTAGCTGAGATTTTTTGCCTTGTTTATGAGTATCGCAACAAAGTTCTATTGTTAATATCGTCATTTCTCAAAGTTGACGGCTTAGGGTAGGTGTTGTGTAAAGGACTAAATAGCCTCAATTTTCCAAGCTATCTTTATCAAGGTTTAATCCACCTCTACCGAACTCAACTCCTTTATTTTATGCAGGAGTTCTCCTTTGCGCTAGTCGATACAACACACCAAATTACACAGGGATTTCGGCCTGTTTTTTGTTCACCGTTTGAGTTTTAAACCGAGTGGTAGTCTATCAATTGACTCTTCGAATGTGAAGATTATGCTTTGCGATCTAATCGGTCTATTATCATTGGTAAACTAAAATGCGTCAACCACATTTCCCGCCTACGGAATAGTAAAAATACATTGATCACACAACAATATTCCTTTTTCATGCATATCACGCGATAAAATACGTTTCTTCCCTCGCATCAATGGAAGCGATACATTCAGGCATAGTATAGTCTATCTACTTTTCAATTTTGAAGCAAATTCCTTACCTGATTGGGTGAGCTAAATATCTCAGTTTTTTATACTAGGTTATGCGAAGTTAAATTTATTATGAGAGTCAAAAACGTTTTCCTGCCAGTTCTCAACCATTCTATTATTAAAAAGGTATATTTTAATCTTTAAATTGAGCACAGTTCAAACAACATATTGTGATTTGATGAATTGCAAGACATATTAGGTCGAGATTGCGCTGATAATAACACAACGAGAGATGGATCCTTGTAGACAGATCGCCTTCTGAGCGTAAATTCTATGGATTTTTTAAAATTTGATTGAAATTGATTCATTCTGAAAATGAACAGGCCTATATATTTTCAAATATAAATCTATTAACAGCTCAGTGCGTTTTGTATGTGGGACTTCAAATCTAAGATCCGTTAGACTAAATTAACTTGGTTAAGAGGATAACGATTCTCTAGTAACCGAACTCTGACAAAATTACACTCCAAACCAGACCGATTTTCATTTTGTTCAATGTGAGAAATCAAAGAAAAAGCGTACATCAACGGAATATGAATTAATTAATTGTGTGAAAAGTGAAATGCGAGTGATTAAGCGTGGTTGTGTATTGGTGTATGTGTGTGTGTGAGTGGATGGTTAGGTGTTGTTGTATACTTGTGCGTGTGTGTATTGGAATATGTGTTTTTAGGTATTGCGAACTTAGTAACAAATTAGTTTAGTTTTGACCAGAAGGATAAACCAAAGACAGCATAAACGGAAAGTATAATCTCATGCACATTCTTTTCGTGCTTACTGGCGACTCATCAGTAGGAGCCGGTATTACGCCCTTTTAGCCACTATGTATTTGGGTGAAGAATGGGATAATAGGACGGTACAATCTCCTAGACGAATGTGCAAACCGTTCTATTATCCCACATTCTTCACCCAAATATATAGTGGTTAAAGGGCGTAATACCGGCTCCTACTGATGAGTCGCCAGTAAGAACGAAACGAATGTGCATGAGATTATACTTTCCGTTCATGCTGCCTTTGGTTTATCCTTCTGGTCACAACTGAACTAATTTGTTACTAGGTGCGCAACACCTAATACATGCTTGCATATATATTAGTTCTTCGCAAAAAACAGTATTTAAATGTGCTTTTTTTGCAGTATTCAATAATAAATAATGTAGAGAAATTCTAACTTCTCCATATATATATATGCATCTATAAACGTAAAAGTACATCTCTCACACAGTAATTTCCATAAGGACATACGCCAATAAGAAAGAATTAATCATACCTGTTTACTGGACTACTTTGGCTACCAGACCTCCACACATTTTCGTCCTTATGAGTGTCTCTTGTTTAGTGAGGGTCGGTTCGGCGTAACTTCAGTGACCTATATCATAATAGTATGCAGATATGAAATTGATGATCTCTCTATTATATCTTCTTTAAACTTACTACATAAAGAATGCCATATTACAATCGAGAGGTGTTGAGATAGATGTGGCGTTCTTTCATTATGTTAGAACGCTATTAAATTAGTGTCTTAAAATTCTTTTACCAAAATATCTATGCTCTACAATAATTTATTTTTGGAGACGTATTTGTTGAGCTTTGTGTCTTATTAATGGCCTTATATAATTCTCACATCACTCTTGTTTCGGTCGTATGTCCTTCTTCTGACTTCTTTTATTATCAAATGCCCTTTGCTATTTTATTTCATTCATCGTAAGCATCTAGATACTCATCTATCTCATTCATAAAAGTTTTTCAAATAAAATTTAGTTTCTGAATTAAAAAAGCGAATGCACTTAACATAAAAGTGTGTTTGGATTTGTAATTCAGACTCGATCTCAACTTTCAAATAAAATGTTTGTATTACATACAGATCTGCGTGCAGTAATTTCGTCTTCATTGGACAGTAATAACACCTTGTAAGTTACAAAATTTAATATTAGCTCAATCGAATCACAATCAACTATCGCTTAATATAATAAGTTAAATAAATAAGCCGAATGCTAACAGAAGTTATGTTTTTAACTACATGGAAATTATGCAGTCGAAGTTCCAATCTAAAACATTTTGTATGTGACTGCTGGAGGTGGGAATCGAATTTTTATTTTCATTAATGTATATATGCAATGCATATTGATTATCGGCAGTCAGTTTAGTGTAGTGCCCTTCGATGACCAGAGGGAAGATTTAAACGCGTTAGCATTGGGGATAATCGATTAATTGGCTGTCATGCAACAGGTTAAATTAAATGGTGTGGTTATTTTCATCAAGTCCGAAAACTGTTTTAATGATTGTTTCAATCTGCGCTATCAGCGATAGTTTTATGTTCTGAAAACTTGAAAAATTGAATGATTTTTAAAAATTTTTAAAAGAAACGTGTTGCGCGACAGTAATTTGATTTTTAAACTAAATTTTGCATTTTCGAGTTCTGGTTTTATTGTTTATTACTATTTAGCCGCTCGATGGTGTTCTTTCAAATTAAGATAGTTTTACATCTGAAACTGAACCTATTGAGGGTAAAATTAGATATATTGATTGTGTGTGTGTGGTAGTAAGTAGTCTTCAAATAAAGTTTAAGAGGTTGATATAAGCACCAATACAACTGTGTATAACAAATCACTCGTGTGTCTGGGGGCGGTTTTGCTATGTTGTGTGATTGTTTATTTGCACTGTAATTGGTGTTTATCTGAATATCTTTACCTTGGTTTAAAGAACTATCGAGGATATGGTTTTATAGTAATTTCCTAACGTTATACACTGAAGTGGTTAATGTGCTAATTTTAATATTGGCCTACATGTGGATATACTGTGTAAGTAGTAAATCGAAATATTTTTATAATCAGTGACTTCATTGGCCTTTCTTCAGAGAAGTTCAGAAGAAAGGCCAATAACGACGATACTTCCTTACTAGCAGATAACAGCCCTCGCAATCATGCACACAATTTTCCTCAGTCGTCACGGATGATCAACGGAAGCCTTTGATTTTCCATATCATGTGGCCGTGGGCCTCACTTCAGTCTTTATGCTCTAGCATATGGCCCCGCCTTGTATTTAGACATGCGTATTATCCTGAATTCGCTGTCTATTATAAATATGTGCAGTAGTAAAAATTCTACTGCTTATATAACATTCAGACTTTTGGGTTTAATATTTTATTATTCTACGCTTCATATTCTGCTAATAAATTTTATATGTCCTGTCCACTTAGATTAGAGCCCTTCATTATCACATTTTATTCTTTCTGGTACTCGCAAACTTACTTGTATACACGAAAGTCGTTTTTTACTGTAAAGGTGGCGATGATGATGAAGCTCTCTCGAGTTGTTAAAGCAAGTATTAAAATTATCGTTTTTCGTCTTCGTTTGAACAGCTGTTGCTTGCTTCCTTTTCATATATTGATTTTACTTGTATTGTGACTACTTTTGTTTATATATATATATATATATATATATATATATATATATATATATATATATATATATAAATTCTTGTATGCATGTATGTATGTATGCGTATATGTATGCATGCTAGTGCGAGTATTCACTAACGGTTATGATTACCTAATTTATCTACTTCAGATTATCCTATGGTAAAGTCAGTCATGGGTGCACATAGACATTGCGCATGTACGCTAGCGTAAATGTTTCAAGTTCACATTGGCTAGGTTTTGCTGCTGTGCTTTCATTATCATTTATTTGCTTATTCGTGTTTTAAATAATTGTGTAGGAGACTATTGCATTGACAGTGGACGCACATCTTTCTCTCTTTTATCCTTTCTTTCCTTCTTCACTCTTAATTGTAAGCCCTTACACTACACCGCCACTTGTGTGTTTGTCAGTATTCGCATGTTTCTTTTTGTGCTAATGTGTTGTGCACTTGATGGTTTTGTTATAATGCAACCATCACTGACAGTTATGCGTACAAATAGTAATGCCCATTTGGTCGGTTTCCAATAATCGAGGACATTATTGTTATATCCATGTTTGCAACTTTCTTAAGGCTATCGAAATTCATAGTAAATCTGCTATTATTCTAAGTATAGGTGGCCATACAATTGAAGCACTTCCGAATGCAATACATTGCAGCATTCTTGAATCTATTAGGATGTAGATTATTTCTGCTTATACAATGTGTTTTACTCTTAAAGGCGTTCGATATGCATCATGATGTTTTTTGCGCAATCATCTTATTCAATTTTAAGCATTATTTTCTCCTTCGATCATCCTCATCATAACAACGTTTACATTTTGTAATATAAGTTGTCGGCCTTTTCAGTTTTACTAAGAAGCTATTCCGTTTTGCTTTTTTTGATTTTACTAACTTATTACGATTAGTTTTATAAATTAGTTCGTTTTGAATGCCAAAATTTTCTATCAATAAAAAATAACAAACTAGATTTAGTTAATTTAAAATTGTATGCGTTGCAGATAGTAATACATGTAAATGAACATATATATATATATATATATATATATATATATAATCATCGAGAATTTCAGTGATTTGCGTTTCTATCAGCAACGCATATAGGTTTGCACACCAGCACGTTTGATTTATTAGTAATACAGAATTTTCTGATATTTTTTTGGCAGTGTAAACTAAACGTAACAAGAAATAGCAATTGCAATGCAGTTAATCAAACGGTTACGCCCTTGTTGATCATTCATCAGTATTTGCCTAAATTTCCATGGCTGCGATTAGAACTTTGCAATGTATCCCCTACTATTTAGAAACAGCGCAGTGCAATAGTTATTAGTTTATTCCCGCCAGATTCTCGTGGGTATTGCTTGCAGACCAGACCACCCGGGGTACCAAGATAGATAATTTCTCCGACGACTGGCAAATGCACTTTTAGAAACGCTATTTGGCGTGACATTAAAATATGATATAAGGACGGATTTCAATGAATTTTGCTTAAACCGTACCTGGTATAGATCTTCCAGAGCACCATAAATGGTTTTGGACTTCGTCCCCCTTTTTAAGTATTATGTATTTGAGGTCAGAATGCCGGCCGCCTATACAGAGAATCCACGTTCCGAAGTAAATTAAGGAAAATAGCAGATACAGGTTCGACGACAAAGCAAAAGGTTGCGTGTACCTCATCCTTATTGAACAACAGAGCGAATCGAAGCATGTTTAGAATTATCCCAACCAATGCGAAAACGAGTCGATGTGGCATATAAAATCTCTAAGAAGTCTAAAGTTGCTGTATATTAAAACCAGGACACTGGATGATATTAGCATAGCTATAAACCATTTTCGTATTGTAATCAAGCATCAAGTATGAACTGATGATACTGATGGCGACTGGATGCACTGATTTAGTCCATATTCCTCATTCTCTGTTGAAGAACCGACTTGGTTGGCCTGGTTCGTTTTACGTAGTGTCAGAATCATTATTTACAATTATCGATGCAAGAAAGAGTGAATTAGTATAACTATAGTTGGTATGAGTGCTGGTGCACTTGAACTCAATTGGAACAGATTCGTCCCTCCTGGAACTACAATTTTCCGAACCTTACTCATTCCAAATAGTGGCCAATAATTTCAGGAGCTCTTTGGTTACTCACAAACCGGCAAGTCTTTATAAATGCATGAGAGTGAAGGATTTTGATTTCTGAATTGTAACAAAATTGAGGGGCTACGTTGTCGCTTAGAATGTTATCTGTAATATTTAGCAGATTGTGAGATTTTGAAAGGGCTACACAAATTACTTTGCAGAGACTGAAATCGCCCATACACCTTTCGCAGCAAAACAACTGATACATTTTATTTGTACATGCAATTTTTGTGTTTTGACGCTGCTTCTCTCTCGTTAGCTATATTTATTCAGTGTTGATCCTCATCTGCTTCATGAACAGTATCGAACTAATTTTGACATATACGAGCCATAATGCCATTACCTCTTTTCTCTGCGATAGCTTCAGTATGTTTATAATGTTGAGCCTTTGTAGAGATAGAAAAATGCTCACTTGCTGTTTTCTCTTCGGAAACTTCTTTTTGCTGTATTAGCTGTAGTAACACGTGGTCCAACTAAAGCAAAGGCGTCCCAGAATGCTTATTGCACGTTGATATACAATCGGAATACGGAGCGCGTATGAACTGGAATTTCAACCAGGTTTTTGTGGTAAAATAAACAAAACACATATAATGCGTTCGTGCTATGGACGGAGACCATTTGTCGTCTATTTTCTAGAATATGGTTTATCTGAGAATGATAAGATTTCACCATTCTATCAGCATTGCTTACACCACTACATCGTTTGCCAGTGTGTCGTCTGTGGTGTTGTAAATTGAGGTTAAAGTCGGATGTCTTCCTTTTTATTTGCGGGAATGGGCGGGAACTCGTTCCCAACTCCCCTAATAAGGCTGGCTCCGCAAAATCTTGTGTAAGCTAAATGAGATTTTATAGCTCAAACAAAGTAAGAAATTAAACAATAATAAATTGCGCGGTTGGTGGTCACAATTCTTTAAATCAAATTTGCGAGCTTTAAGTAAACACCAATCCCTTTGTATTTAACCGGTTGTCAAACAATAGCAACGCACTGACGCATTCGACCTTCCATGATCATCATTAGAGTACGACGGCAAACTGACTAGCGAGGATCAAACCGCATTGCATATATATATATATATATATATATATATATATATGGAAAGCAAAATTAGATATGCGGCTCTCACCTCTAGTAGTTTTGTTATGTTGTTCGACGACTAGTTAAATACAATGGGATTGGTGTTTATTTCAAGCTCGCAAACTTGTTTTAAAGAATTGTTACCACCACCTGCGCAATCAATTATTGTTAAATTGTATTGCCTATATATGTATATTTATCGAAGGCTGCAAACAGTTAATGTTCTTGACTTCATAGAAATTGTGCAGCCGACATTTACAGTCAAGTTCAATGTATGCAAGACTGCTAGAGGTGAGAGCCGCATATCTAAATTTGATTTCCATCTATATTCAATGCGGTTTGATCCTCGATAGTCAGTTTGCTGCCATACTCTGATGATTATCATGGATGGTCAAAACGCGTCAGTGCGTTGCGGCTGATGGTAGTTTTGTTATGTTGTTCGATGACTGGTTAAATACAATGGGATTGGTGTCAACTGCAAGCTCGCCAACATGATTTTTTTTAAAAGTAAGTAAATATCTGCAAAATTGAAAATCAGAAGAACTACATCTTATGAGGATGGATCAGTCGCATTGAGGTGGGATAAGAAACATATTTTCGCGCATGCTACTCCTTAATGTGACTTGTTGCGGTACCATGTATTCCTCTTAATGAGGCAAGACGAGTGGGTATCACCTTTTTCATTTTATCAGACAAAACTCCTCACGTCCGAAACTTCCATTTATAAACTATCATTTAGTTTAAGTGCAAATCGACGAACAGAAGAGGCAGGTTGATGCCCACTGCATAGTTTTTATGTCTACCGTAGAAAAGGACGTATCGTCGCCAGTCGTATTCCTCTTACGATTTGTACCTATAAACAAGATTTCAAAGACACAAACGACCTGGTTTAAGTTAGCATCCTATTTATTTATTCTTTAGAGTTCGCGTTTATAATTATTTAGTCCCAATAACGCGTACAGAGCGTTTCACTCTAGGTTTCTCAATTTTAGTCCCATAGAAATATGTTGTTTTCGGTAATATGCACTGCACCTGCTGATTCAGTATAAATTAAGTGTTCTACTAAGTATTGTTATATAGGAAATGTAAATAGAAAACGAGGTCTCGAAGCAGAATAGGAAGAATTAATTTAGTTTTGCTATTCTTAAATGGCTGCCACCGAATGATAGTGTGCATCTTGTGCTCGAGAATCCGAACGTGACTTATGTTTAAACAGACCTTTATTTGTATTAATCAATGCTGCGATCTTGATATTAACACCAGTCCCATTATGTGAATACATTTGCCAATATAAACTAAGCAGTGTATGATGTATAAAAGGTAATTTTTCTAGTGGAACTTTTTCGTCCTTATTGGGAACTCTTCACGTACTGTCCAGAATTTACCGCGAACAAGTCTGGATCTTGGGAACGTCCGCTTCGAAATCTGTTGCTCTAACTACTTAGCCATTATGCCTTTAATTGTTTTTTCTGATTATATTGCTATTAAATTGCATACATTAATCCTTAGTTTCGTTGTAATCAGCCTGGTCGAATTTTATTACATGTAACAGAATTTTTCGCTGTTATAAGTCCTATTGTTCACCAAAATCTTCACAAATAGCAATAAAAATTTAAAAATTAATGTTTTACTGCGCATAATTTTGGAACAATAATAAAATCAGCCATTAGAGCATAAAACATATTTTAAAACTGAATCGTGTAAAAAAATAATGCTTTTGGGAGAGATCAATATAGCCTAAATGGGAATTACCTGGCAAAATCGAGGCCACAACAACTGCTCTACACAAAAAAATAAAGAATAACATGGAGGATAATCCTAATTTTGTTGGAATCGTAGGTATGAACTTATTGGATATGGACGAGAAAACTATCCTATCAGACTCCTAAAGTCTCACGAAGACTTGCCTTTGGCTATGAGCCTTTCAAAACCTAATACAAATGCATCCAGAACAATTAAATAAGAGTTTTCGACTTTGTTTAAGTTGGTGTCTAATTGACATAATAGTATTATAATAAGATTAGCTAGCACAAAGTTTGCGCCTAGTTTCTAGAATTATCGCAGACTTACAGAGATCCAGTGATTAGTTCTACAGGAACCTAAATGGTCACGTACGTAAGTGCCTGCAAAGTGTGTGGACTTTTAAATCGTCGTCCATCGTAGGTTTCAATTTTCACCATCGAGTCCAGATATTTTGATTTTAGACAATCTAGATGTGTTTAAAATATTATCAGCTAAATAGTCTGTTTTAGTTCTTATTTGTCCGCGACAGAAGGACGGAATTTGTCTCGATGCCTTGTATTACGTCTAAAGTTTTCGCAACTCAAGTTTAATCTGTTCTGTGTATGCAGCCAAAAGTTTTCACCGTTGAGCTTAACGTGTTTCTGTAGCTCAAATAAAATTTGGCGTCAGTTAAGCGGCAAACGTCAAGCATTCATATCATCATTAACCAAGATTTTATCAACATTTCTTCTTCTTAGTTGAGATCTTAGATTTTTGCAGAAAGCGTCATTGCTGTCGCCTATGCTGAATTTGGTGGTGGCTTCGACATTTAAAACGAAGAAACACATCGTTGATCAATGTTTTGGCGTTGGATTTAGTGGACTTGTTTAGGTTTGTTGCAAAAAGTTGGCTTTTTACGGGTATCCAACTCGAGGGCTAATAACAATGCTTACTCACCCAGTGATTTGACTGAGATAATTATGTGGTACCAAATGTTCTAAGCCTTCAACGCATAGAGTTGCATATGGTTCGGTTATATTTGGAGGATCATGGATGGTGGTTTTGGATATGTTCATATAATTCAGCGAGAATGTTAGCTTTTTTAAAAATATGATTGCGGAGTGCCAGCTTCATATTCTCCAATGCCGCGTTTTGTGATAGAACTGCATTTCCATTGGGACGAATACAAACTCAGCCCGATCGAAGACAAAACGAAATTGTTAGCTTTTGGCTGATGAAATCTACGAGCTATTTAAAAGTGGAAAACGCATTTGTAACCATGACCTTCTTTATTTTGCTTTTGTTTCTCAATTTTAGATACCTGATAGAGAAAAATGCCAGCCTAACGATTGTCAGCTATGACTTAGAGTTGCCATACGATGTTGCACAGCAAGATAACATGAGAAGTCTTTTGGAGGCTGCTATGGTTGAACAGGGTATCGATGCAGACAAAGCCAGGCAAAGTGAAGAGGATGTGATGCTTCAAGATGCTAAAACCTTTCTGGAATCAAACTCGTATAGGTAAGTTGAGTACAAAAATACTTGAAGGAATGGCGTTGTTGCGATACTGAATTAATTGAAATTACCTGATCTGCGTTTTGACTAACACAGCTTTCATTGTTCCAGTAATTTTCTTTTTTCATAATATTTCGATCCACATTACCGTAGATCTTCATCAGATGCATTTCACGAAACAATTGAGCTTCATTTTTTCGTGAAATGCATCTGATGAAGTCTACGATAGTCGATAAATATTATGAAAAAGAAAATTACTGGAACAATAACTATGTAGTCAAAACACAGATCAAACAAAAATACTTGTTTGAACGCTAGTTAATGCTTATATTAGCTGGCGTATGTCTCATATCTCGTAATCTTTGTTTATTGTAGGTTTAATACAATCAAGGGAATTGATAATCACTTTTCAGTATTAACGAAGATGTATTTTTATTTAAACCATTAAAAACTCCTAAAATTTGTACACGCTCAATTGGAACATTGCCTTTTTTATATTTCATTAATATTGATTATTTCAAAAAATTATAATTGGTTTATTCCAATTAAATTTAATATTTAACAGTATAATATATTACAGTTAGATATTGTTTGTTACGGAGAACTCTATATATATATATATATATATATATATATATATATATTCTTTTGAAATGAGAGCTTTAATAAAATTCATTGTACCCTTCCTATGTGCAAAAACAAAAAGAAATTTTATCGGATACAAGAAACGTTTCTTTCTCATTATCTCCTCAAGTATCTACTAATGAACATATCTTTACATATAAATTGGAAAGCAAAACAAGATAGAAATATGTAAACATAGAGAGTGTGTGAAAAAACGGAAACTAATCAATTGCTAACGTCACATCCAGTTCAAACTCAATGCCTGAACATGCTTCTTCTGCTTGCATAAATCCGGCTGCAATTTGTTTATCCATAAGGCCTCGTATGTGGCTAGTTCCCTTTTCTTATTGCATTTAGTGATTCTTTTGCCTTACAATTTATATAGAAAGATATGTTCATTAGTAGATACCTGAGGAGATAATGAGAAAGAAACGTTTCTTGTGTCTGATAAAATTTCTTTTTGTTTTTGCACACAGGAAGGGTACAATGAATATATGTGCAATGGTGTTTTAGGTGTTGGGCATCTTGTAACAAATTAGTTCAATTATGACCAGAAAGATAAACCTAAGGAAGCAGGAACGTTACTTATAATCTAATATGCACGTTCGTTTCGTGCTTAAAGTCGACTATTTAATAAGAGCCGATATTACGCCTGATACTCACCATATATTTTGGTGAGGATTATTGGAAAATTGAACGATACAATCTCCTATACGAATATATAAACCTGTAGTAATAAAGCTAACTTCATGTACAGTTTTCGACAATGCGACTTAAAAGCCAACTCACTATATATAATATATATACCAAGTCTGTAAAGGGTACCAACTCTATAGCTCTTGTTCCAGTTCGTGATACCCAAGTAAATACATGGTACCAATATAATGCATTTCAGAATGTGCTAAATTTCAGCAAAATTGAAAATAACAACGCTTTATATAAGGAAAGCCCCGCTACTGCTAGTATACACATTCGTATAGAAGATTGCATCGTCCAATTGTCCCTCATTCCTCGCCCAAATATTTAGTGGGTATAGGTCCTAGTAACGTTTCCTACTGATAAGTCGTCAGTAAGAACGAAACTAAAGTGCACGAGATTATACTTTCTGTTCAGGTTATCTTTGTTTTATCCTTCTGTTCATATTGAACTAATTTGTAACTAAGTGCGTAACACCTTAAACATAACTTTAAAATTTATTTGAAGATATCAGTCTATTATGCTAGCATTTTTATACTGAAGAACTGAAACGATAAACACGGTTTATGAACTTATTCTGAAACTTTTAAATTTAAATCCAGCAGAAATATTTTTATTCAATATCGATCATTTTACAGACACAAAAAGGCATTTAGGTGTGTACGGATGCCCAATGGTTAATTTCACAATCATTATGGACCAGAATTCTGATGGATTATAAATTGATAATATTCGGCTATTAAGAACATATATGCTTGTTAATTTTGTGTGCGTTATTGTTTTTGA
The DNA here is from genome assembly GCA_029291075.1 of Eudiplozoon nipponicum. Taxonomy (NCBI): domain Eukaryota; kingdom Metazoa; phylum Platyhelminthes; class Monogenea; order Mazocraeidea; family Diplozoidae; genus Eudiplozoon; species Eudiplozoon nipponicum. The sequence goes on along the minus strand of JAQBSW010002107.1, from coordinate 82,217 downwards.
AACCGAATTATTAATACATTTTGTATTCATGTTCGTTGTTATTAACATTCATCATTGACAATAACAATAATGCACAACGTATTTCCAGTTGCCCTTACTGGTACTCATGTGGCACGCTTTGAATGCTGTTTGGTCTGGCATTTTTTCCATGGTCCTTTTAAAGCTTTCTGTATGGTATCTAAAGTCTTTTGTTTGTAAACCTTTACATTTTATGTATAAAATGGAATTGGTGTTGATATCAGAATCATAACCTTGATTTAAATAGTTGTTAGCACCGTCTGCGTAACCATTGCTCGTTTAAACCTATACATGTTTATATTTCGTCACAGATGTTGTTTGGCTTGTCTTTTGTTAGTTCTTTATCGAAGTTAAAAGAATTCTTTGTTAAAACTTTTATATTTGTTGCTGTGAGAAAAGTGGTCAGTTAGATCCCGTAACAGGCGCTACTCCTCTGCATGTAGCCGCCTCAAAAGAGTACATTGAAGTGATGAAAATATTATTGAAGATACCCGGTGTGGATGTGGACGCTAGAGACAATGATGGCTGGACACCATTGCATGCTGCCGCTCATTGGTCAAAAGAGAAGTCGTGCCGTTTACTAGCTGAGGCAAATGCTTCATTCTCGGCACTGACACTTGCTGTATGTTATTGCTTATATATTTTGTTAATTAATTATTTACTTGTATGTAGCTTCCATCACTAGAGATTGCACCTTCCGTTGGTGTGTTGGTTTTTGTGTACTTATCACATGTTTGGCCATATTGGATGTGTTACAGCACTTAGATTTTCCCGTACCATGCCGGCGAATGATGAGAGGTCAGACTAACAGTCTAATTCCACTCTGCGTTTCATAGTTGGCAGTAAAGCATCAGTATACAATGTCATTGTGGTGTAGTAGTAGTAGTAGTAGTAGTATCGACAGCTGCATTATCAATATGTGACTGAACAGTTGAACCTAGGGTTAGGAACTCTTCTAGGTCTTATTCTAATAGATTTTTAGTAAATAATTCTCACCTTTTTTGAAACTAGAACAATGTTATGGTCTTAGTGCATAATATTAATATTTAAATGATTTATTAAGTTTAATTTATGTACCATTAAATCCTTAGTTAAGAGCTTTATATAAACACTTATATTTTGTCAGACGTGTTTTACTTACTAATGTGGTAAGATCTTACTCGTATATTATGAAAGCACGAAAAAAAACCGATTGCCACAGAGCCAAACTTTAATTTATATCTTATTTTCTACCTACATCGGTTGCCTTCTGTAATATATTTTCCAACTTTTTAGGCTATATCCATAACGCCGCTGAAATGTTTTTTATAAAGTCCTGGCTGGAGCATCTGCAAGGTTTCTCATAATAGGCAGAGAAATGACAAGATTTCTGGAAAACAGACTTGAGCAACTCTTTGGATGTGCGACCTTGAATTCTTGTACACCAGGTTAAGAGATATATTTATTAATCGATATGTAGCTCCGAGGTATCGTTTTATAACTGTTAATGATATGCTGATTTTAACGATGAGCACAAGGTTAGTGTTGATAAAGTGAATTGTAATTTTACGAAATCGGTCAGTATCCCTTTGAACTTCAAAAATCGGATGATCATTCAACGATACTAAGCAACCTGCTAAATATGAGACATGTCCTGTGAATTTGATTTAGTTTTTATCATCACCTGCACAAGTTAACTTTTATAGTTGGAATATATTTCGCGAGATTTATTTAAGTTTCATGCCGACTGCTATTTATGAGAAACGCAGCCAAGCCAGTTTACGAGATCTAAGTCGATCGCATAAAAGGCTTTAGAAGGTACTGTCATTACGTGACCGAATAAATTGGTCACTTGCTTAGGACTCAGCGGGAGTTAACCATTGCAACTGACAATTCCCTGAGTGAGTGACTGTGGAACTCTGTTTAGGTTGAAAGAAGGTAAAGTCACCTAGCTTTCACTATCGCTCAATCATGTAAGAGCGGCATTAGATGATAGACACTGTTAAAATGATATCATGCCTCCATTTTCATTTCAGGTATAACTGTATCCTTTTAGTACCAGCAATTTTTACTTTAACATTGTTTATACGACTGGCTAGGGAACGCCGGGGGTCTGATCGTAAATCATCATCATCCAGCCACACAAAAGTCAAGTGACTAATGTTTTACTGTCATATAACCATAAGGAGTGAAAAAAAGTATATAAGTGAATTTAGATAAATTATTATTGAGATTTACGAGAGAGCGAGAGGGGTAGAGAGAGAAGGAAAACCTTGCTACTATGAGTAAATTTATCAGGATAACTCACAGAAATGAGGCAAACTAAACCTATCCACAACACCATTATGGCCAAGTTAGCATTCGGGCAAGGCGACATCAGCAACACAGCTTCATTGCGGATTTCACCGTATCACGTCATAAACAAACCGAACCTCGCAGCAAACTTTGCCCTACTAATAAAAGAAAGTTACGAAGATGATTCTACTATAGATCTGCAACAAGATCGCCACTGAGCTCGATTCGCTGCCATATTGCTAAGGGTTTCTAATCAAGAACTGTGATGTGCACGAGGACCCCATCCCGGCAGACGAGTGGATCCTACCCAATTTGGATCGTAAATTGTTGTACATTGTGATGAAAACCTTTTTATTGTGGTGAATTCCGTTTTTCAGCACTATCAAAGGAATATTTAAAAAAAAGTTTAGTGATGTAAGACCTTCATTTGGAATTATGCCTAATGCCGTTTCTAGATATATATATATATATATATATATATATATATATATATATAATGGGACAAGTGTTTATATCAAGATCGCTAACTCGATTTAAATATCAGCTTACTTCTGTTCGGAGTGCGAGACCAAATCTCATGGTTGTATAATATAATACAGAAAGTCTACATAGTTGCCTATGTGTCTGCATGGCCTCCAGCAATTACAGTCAACAGCGTACCTATAACATTTCGAATAGAATGGCGAAAAATCTTGAGAAAGTGACGGCCCTGCTCTGGAAGATTAAAACTTTGATAATTATTTACAATTCCTTCCAGAACCCAAGCTCTTCAAAAGGCGGTACCTGATATAGAATGAGTTGAAAATACTAACGAGGCTCATAAGTTTATTAAAGAGTATTTTGTCATTCAAGCAGCGGATGGGGATCTACCATGACTTAACGTGGATGTGTTGTAAACAGCACCGAAGCTTGACTGCCTTATCGTAAAGTACACTTAGATTCTACGTATTGGCAATTACCACTCTGCTAAGGAAGTACGGAACCTCTAATTTCTGATGCGCGGCTCGTTCTGCATTTACAAAATTTTAACGATCGCCCTTCCTGCACAAGACATCGTTAGCGACTTAGTGATTCTTTTTAGTTACAAATTTGATTTTTCGACTTTCGCTTTTAATGGAATTGCAGTGTCTTAATCAGAAGTTGTGCCAAGAAATCCCTGGAATTAACTGCCGTTCTATTAATAGATTTCAGTTTTTTGAATGTAGATTCAGATGGTTCAGCCCGAGCTTTGCTGAAATTTGAGGGAAGTTATCCCAGTTCACTGAAATTGTCATTTTAGTGTCCATTGACTAAAAGACTACAATAGCACTCCGTTCAACCATCAGAAACCTGTCTGCTCGATTATGATTAATATATGATCTCTGCTATTATTTTACGAAATGGTTGTGTACAATTAGAAAGGTCTACTAAGCCATTCTGGCAGTATATCAATCGCGTAGGGGAATATGGGCCACATTTACGCACCCCGTCACTCTTTACAATTATGCCATAGGTATCAACGACCAGACAGTTACTGTCTTGACATATTCGACTGTAGGACGTTTTGTTGCACTAGGTTTAACTACTGTGCTCCGGATAGATTTATCGGTCTTCTTGAAAACATATTATGCCGCCTTTCCGGTTTAAGTTCGAATTGGAGGCGTTATCGGAATTTTTGCGATTGCCTTCGATTTTGGACAAGAATGCTTCATTTCTCCTACCTTGTTCAACTTCGTCGTCGATATTGCATTTATTGAGATCTACTATTTTCGCAGAAATGAAGACCGGTGATATTGCCCGGCTTATTGATTCCGAGCACCGTTTTGTTTTGTTTTCGGAAAAAAGAGTTCCTCACAGACAATAACTGTGCTCAGGAAGTGTCCACTTGGTTTTTAAAACGAAATACCTTAGTAATTATAAGTTTATGCTGACCAGCGAACTTGTTCTTGTTTTCAACGAATTCGCCCGCTTAAGTTCTGTTTGATCCACGACAGATGGACTTATGTAGAAATTCTTGGATTATTATCGTCACAACAACTGTCTTTTACAACTCTAGCTCACTGGATTTACTGTCTATATATCATTACATTTTATCCGCAAAGTTTAACTCAAATCTATTGTTGGCTCTACTTTTTGCCGTTGAGAAGTGAGGAATAACCGATTATAGCTGCCTGCCGTTAGAGGATAATCTGGACAAAATTTAAGTAGCTGATCAATTTTATTCAACCGAACGTTATTATACCATTCCCACCCCATCTAGTTGAGGAATGTAGTACACTAACCTAAACACAATTGGATGCGCGAAAGTCTGCAGTGATATAGTGCCAGTCCGAATTCAGTGGAGCGGCTCTGTTGAAACATTTTTGCATGGTCAACCCTTGAGGCTGAGTACACGACAATGGCTTTATTTATGGATAATGTGAATTTCAGCGTAAACGCAGAAGTATCAGGAAAGTGATGGGGACAGCAGACATGCCTCAGGCATACATAATAAAGATTTTAATGTATTTTTGTACTACCATGGCGCGCTTTTGATGAACAAATTGTTATATATAATGATGCTTAGTAAAGGAATTGTGTCAAGAAAAAATATGTCTTCTCGTGCTTTCTTACAAGAACTGGTTTATATCTTAGCGAGCAGATGAATACCATAATGAACATATTATCTTGTCTAGATGAAGCGATTGTTATTTACACAGAGAGAGTCATTAAAAGGGATCCAACTCAAATGAATGATGGTAATAATAGCGGCAGAGCCCATGTGGATACAGACGATCCTCTATCATTATTTGCATCATAATCGACCAACTATTTCTGGCCTTCATTGGAATTTAGGCCTGTTTGTACCACTGGTTACTGAATGACCACAGTTGTGGTTCGACAAGTTTGTAGCTTCCAATTAGAATTTCCAGCAGACATGCTGTATAAAGAATTTAAAAAGCGAGTATTGAATCGCTTCCTTACCAGAACTCATGGTTAGTTTCCTCCGGATATCTTGGCACGAATTAAGCGATATTTGTCCAAGTTACCAGTTTCTTTGGCGGGTTTACAACTGCATGAGGCTAGCATTTATATGATGACTGACCCTATCAGATGGCGCTTTTCTAAATACTCCTACTGTTTTGGCTCCAAAAAATCAGCAATATTAGGTATCACACCGAATTTAATGACACAAATGAACTTACCAAATCTCGGAAGCTTGCAGATTCATCACTCATTGAGTAATTATTCTTTTCAATATGTCAATTTGTCCGTGGAAAAGGGCTGCTGCGTTAGCCAGTGGATAAAATACAGTCACCATACGTTAAAACAATAAATAAATATATCGCAAACATTAATTGCCGGTTTGATATTCATAATCAAAGACCTGCACCTGCAGACAATTATTGATTCACAGAAGAGTATCTGCATAGCACCCTCGAGTCTGCTTAGATTCAGATGGCCGGCGAGAGAAAATCGTAAGAAACTTTGCCGCATGTAAGGTTCTCTATTAGGGTTCAATCTTTAAATCTCTGCAACAGAATGCCTCTGATTAAAAAATTGGATACTGGAGCCAATGTCTTTGTGTTTCCATATCTTAAGCTCTGTAAAAAGTTGGTTTGTCCTAAAAATAAACGCTATGTATGAACCTGACTCATCCAATATCTGCCTTGTTCGATCTATTCCTGCAGCCAGCTGGTGGCAATTAGCTTGCCGTGCAGTGCTTTTGGCAAACTTCCGTCCGTCTCGAAGTCGGTTGTAAAGTGGCGGTTTCGGTACACCAGAGCCATTTTCAATTTACTCGTGTACCCTTTGGTCTAAATAACGCACCTAAGTTTTTTTTCAAATAAAGATTAACTCTTTCGTAATCCATTTATCCTATACTGCAGAGTACGTTGATGATGCCATTATATGACCAACTACCGAACGCCATTTGCATTCTCGGTTGCTGAAAATTTTATCCGTAGCCGTAGAATGGCGATTACATTTTAAGTCTGTGAAGGTACAGGTAGGTCGGTTAGTGCGGTTCCTTGGCCACTCAGTTTCCACGGATTCTATCATTGATTATTCGGTGCTCACCACTACGAAACAATTCTGCCGTTTTATTGCTATATTGAATTTCTATAGCCCATACGTCGAAAGGATAGCGGTCATTCAAAAACTCTTGTCGAAGCTAGCTCGTGCTAAACTACCCTTTCGAAGGATGGAGGAGACCGAAGCAGCGTTTTTCTAGTCTGAACTTAAATTGGTGAATGCCACTTCTTTTGATTTCTCTGTCAATTTGCACACGCCTCAGACATGAGCAAGGGAGCCATATTAAAAGCTGATTAGCTCGTGGCACTATATGTTTTTTGCACTTTCACGAAAGTGGAGCAAACTCATATCGTCACCAAAAAGAAACTACTAAAAGCACATTTGGCATTACGACAGTTGAGATATTTTGTCATCGGTGGAGATATATACGTCTTTATGTATTTCATTGCACTAGTTTATTGGTGGCCACTAGGTATTGGAAAGAATCGAGTAAATCGGGTTATTAAGTTGCTTGAGGAATACGATGTTACTATTTATTATCTATCAGGAATCGAGAATGCTGCAACTTATTCAATGAACAGAATTTCTGCTGCTCGCGTATTGACTCATATCAAGATCTCCTTAGGACAGAACGTTCAAGCCTCTTGCGAAGAAATAGCCAAGCAGCTGTTAAACGGTAAACCGATGTCAGCACCATACTGAGAGTTAATCCTAAAAAATTGTGTATTACAAAAAGAAGGGCAAACTGTACAATGGTTCTGGAGTCTATGCGAACTAAATTGACTGCTTTTCTGGCGTCAAACCTAGGCATCCCGGCGATGCGTGTCTAACCAAAATATTGCTGTCTTGGTTGTATTGGCCCGGTAAGGAAAACGCTATTCGTAGCTACCTTCGACAGTGCAATACGTGTCAGTGTTCTAAAACACACAAAAGAAAAATGCCACCCCTTTTTATTGCAATGCTACAGCACGAAATCAATTTTCATTATAATTTTTGTGAATCCACCGAGTGTAGATAAATTTTCCCGATGGATCGAGTGTGTACTTTTGAAGCAAACCAAAGTAGAAAAATTTGAGGTACTCTAAAAAGCGCTTGCTCAGCCGATATGGTGCACGTCAAGTTATGTTTACCCACCAGAGCGCACAGCTTGAATCAAAGGAATTTAATCAGTGGTGCCTTGAGATAAAGCAGTCTCGAGCTGCGACTTTACACATACTGACAACCGCGACATCTGAGCGAGCAAACTGTGCGACGAAACACGTTATGCGATGTTGGTGCCACAAGGCCCTGATTCCTATCGGGACCAGTTATATTTAGTCGAATGGCGAATGAGCTCTCAACAGCCACCGGCAACCATACAACTTACTGCTGCCTTGCAGACTGCGCTTGGATGTGCAAAGGCTAGAGGTGCGTCCTCGATCAAAAAGCCGAGTGGTGAGGGGACACCACTTGTACCAAATTCCCAAGAAACTCCATGAAAATGTCACAATCTATGAATACCGTTCATGCTACGGCGTCCCCGGCAAGCGACGCGCTCTGTGCTCCCCCAGAGGCTAGGGTGTCAAGTGAAAAGCTATCTGGTTTTATCAGCGCGAAAACACCTATTTATTTCGGGTGTTGGAATGTTCGAACACTGCTTCATATCGGCAGCCAAGCAATCACGGCCAAATCTTTATATGACTACCAGATTGAAGTTGCATGCCTGTCTGAAGTCCGACTGCCCGGCACAGGATCAACGAAGATAAAAGTACCGTCGGCAGAATCAACGTACTTGATGCATCACAGCGGACCAGTTGACGGGTCCGGACAACACGGTGTAGCCATTCTACTTGGTCCTACGGCGCAGAGAGCCATGCTGGCTTGGAATCCTGTATCACCGAGGATCGCAACGGTACGACTGAGAGGGAAACCTTTCAACATCACAGTGGTAGCCGTCTACGCACCAACCCTCGCAGCTGATTCAGATGTGAAAGATGAGTTCTACGACCAACTGCAAGAGACTATCAACGGAATTTCCAGAGGCGACATACTATTTGTCGCTGGTGACTGGAACGCACGAACAGGACCTTCTGACTCATCCACCAGACACATACTGGGAAAGTTTGGTCTAGGTGAACGCTGCGAGAACGGAGCACGACTTATCAGCTTTGCAGATGTCAACCATATGTGCGTTACCAATACGCGTTTCCAACACCCTCGGAAGCATTTGCTCACCTGGTATTCAAACGATGGTCACACAGCCAATCAGATCGACTACATTCTGGTACGGTCGCGTTGGATGTCTTCTGTCGAAGATTGCAGGTCATACCGAGGAGCTGAAACTGGCAACCGAGGAGGGTCCGACCACACTCTAGTACGTGCCAAATTGAGGCTTCATCTCAAGTCCCGACGGCGCCGTCAACCTACGAGACGCCTGAATGTTGCAACCCTAACGGACCCATCCCGTTGTACAGCACTATCTGCCTCAATCACTGCAAAGTTGACTTCCGCTGACGATGGAACTCATGCCGTAGATAAAACCAATGTGGAGCATCAATGGAATAACTTGAAACTCTCTACTCAGCAAGCTGCGCTTGAAACGCTCGGAACCATCAAAAGTCACCATAAAGACTGGATCTCTGAACGCACGATACGGGCGTCACAAAAAGCTAGAGATGCCCGGATGATTAACGCGCCTAATTATCGCCACCTGAGACGTGAAACCACGAGGTCTGCTCGGGCTGACCGTAAGCAGTACTGGGATGAAATGGCTTCCGCCATGGAATCGGCTGCAAACGTCGGTGATTTCGGGGGTCTCTTCCGTCTTATACGTAAAGCATCTGGTAAGCGCAATGCAGAGACAATTCTACGCAGCGCAACAGGAGACTTAATTTCTGATGTCAATGGCAAAATCGCAAGATGGGTTGAACATTTTTCGCAGTTATTGAACCGACCATACAGTGGCCGCTCCCCACCGCAACCACCTACAACATCTACACCCAGCTACGACGTGGACTGCTCTTCCCCAACTGAGGTTGAGATCGCTACGGCCATCCAGCGCATGAAGAACAAGAAATCCCCCGGTGAAGATGGAATACCTGCAGAGAGCTACAAGGCCTGTATAGGCACACTACTGCCATCAATCCATCGACTGTTCTCTTCTATCTGGGAACAGGAAGCATGCCCTTCAGACTTCGGAATGTCAATCCTGCTACCGTTTCCCAAAAAGGGTAATAGATCAAGTTGCGAAAACTACCGTGGTATCAGTCTTCTCAACACCGCATCCAAGCTGTTGGCGTCGATTCTATTGAACAGCTTCTGTAATGAGCGGCATGCCCGTATCCGTCCCAATCAGGGTAGATTCCGCCCAGGCAAATGCTATGTTGATCAGATCTTTACATTACGGCGAGTTTTGGAACATCGCAACGAATTTCAACAACCAACCGTCGCTTGTTTTATTGATTTCCGAGCTGCTTTTGACTCTGTTGATCGCGACTCCCTATGGAACATCATGCTGCTCGACGGAATGCCCATAAAACTCGTCAATCTGATCAAGGCCTACTATGCAGCCACCAAAGCCAGAGTACGTGTTTACGGAGAAGAATCGGATGAATTCAGTCTGCACACTGGGGTTCGACAAGGATGTCCCTTGTCACCCATATTGTTCAATTATGCGGTTGACTGGATTCTGAGCAACGCGCTAACTGGGTTCCGAGGCGTTCAAGTATCAAATAACCTATGGTTGACGGATGTTGATTACGCAGACGATGTTGTTCTCCTTGCTGACAGCTTTGGAAGCATACAAACCGTTTTGGATCAAGTGGCCCAGTTTTCATCAGCCGTTGATCTGGAAATCAATGCCGACAAAACGAAAGCCTTCGCCATCGGTGTATCTTCATCTGATGAGCAGCTCACGGTGTACGACAGCCCAATCGAAACAGTCGACGATTTTACGTACCTTGGCTCAAAAATACTTCCAACTGGTCAAACAAAGAATGAAGTCCGAACAGGCATCGACCGTGCCAGACTTGCTTTCTTACAATTGAAGAACTCACTTTGGAGAAGAAGTGAAATCAGCCTCAAAACGAAAATCCGAGTCTACCAGGTTACTGTTCGCCCTGTGCTACTGTATGGCTGTGAGACTTGGCCATTACGTTCTGAGGACCCCAAAAAGCTTGAAGTATTCGACCATTGGTGCCTTAGGTACATCACAAAGACAAAATGGATGGACCGGGTGTCGAACGCATCTGTTCGTCACCAATGCGGGGACATCATGCAACTATCCGTCTGGATCCAACATCGTCGACTTCAATGGTTCGGGCACGTACTACGCAAACCCGAAGACGAACTGGTACGGCAGGTGATGAACCCAGGTCAATGTGCAAACTGGCGTCGCCGCCGAGGTGGGCAACTGAAGACATGGCTTGCAACAATCAAATCGGACATGGAACTCCTAGGTTTACACAATGTTTATGGTCCGCGTCACTGGGAGCGTCATTGGCCCTCTTTATGTGCCGAAATGGCTGCCAACCGCCCGGCATGGAAAGGCTTAATCCGGGATATCAATGGAGCCGGCTTATCCTCTAAAAGGAGTCAGCCGCAGTAAAGTAAAGTAAGTCGAGCGGGCCAAAAGCTTCAGGTTTGCTCCGGCCACTTGTCTATTGGATGCAGATATGTTTGCCATGCGATTCCATAACCTAGGACCCAAAATCATGGGACCTTATCGCATATTTTTATAGCCCCTAAGATAACTAACTCATCGTGCACACCAACCAGACCACTATCGTACACTGTGGACTTCGTGGTGACTGAAGTAAATCCCACGGTGCTATATCCTGACAATGATTGTCTGTATCTGGTAGAGCAGATAGGTGGATATTGCGCATAACATCGTCTTTATCTTTATGAACGACGGATCCCACACTATAACACTATCAAATAAACGAGGTGCCGAAGTCGTCTCCTAAGTTTGGAAGTTGCTGCTGGGCAAAAATGTGAGGCGAAGCGCTGGCTCAATACACTTAAGAAGTAGCAGAATGTTGGAGGTAGAAGCCGAGCCTTTGGAATTTATAAATTTTACTAACGAAGCGTGTTTTTGGCAAGCCATTTTATAAAACTATCCTCAATAAAGAATGTGTCAAGTAAAAATTTGGCTTCTCATTCTTCCTTATACGTAAACGTTCGTTGAATAGGATTGGCAGGAATGGTTAATTTCGGCGCTTAGGCGACGAAGAATTTCATCTAGAAAGCAGGCATCATTTGAGCTCAACGCGGAAAGGTATTGGTGAACGATTGTTAGATAGCTGCGCGGAGCATAGATCGTACATAAGTAGTACAAGCTTCAGACGAAGCATAAGGCGTTACACCAGAGGGCATTCGACAGCCTCCGAGCAATTATTTAGAGATGTTGTGGTTGTATTCAAGTCTGTCGTTTGTTTTGGAACATATGTGTCGATTCGGACTATGCACTTATCCGTTGTAGATTTGCTTTCACGATTTCTGGAAAGCCAAAGTAGAATAAACGTAAAATAGATTATCCAACTTAGAAAAGAGCAACAATAGTTCTTGCGATAACCGTCGTGTCATAAGCTTTACTGAAGTCATATTCAAATTATTTTCTTCGATCAACTCACGCCATTTCAAAGCCTCACGTGAATCATATCAGAGAAGAATAAGCCAGATTCCGGACTGGACGAGGTTTTATGGATATTGTTTTTTGAACATCGATAACCAATATTCTGGATTCGTTAATGTTATTTTTGTTCATCAAATATACGGTTATGATTGAATGAATTTACATATCACTAACGAATCTTGAATATTGAGTGTAGAATCTGGTAGAATTGATATTTCTGATAAATTGTATTCCAAGGATTATTGTTATTCTTTCTCATTTATAATAACATTTATTGATAATTATTATTTCTAACATTACCATTAGCCAATATTCTGGATTCGTTAGCGATATTTTCGTTCATCCAATCATTACTTTACATTTATCGTAACCAATCGCATCTTATCTATATCTATTTTTATATTACGCGATGTAGATAACTTGTTTTTTATAAGGCTATATGTTTTCATTGCCTTCATTTTGAATGTGTCAGAAATTACTGGGTATGACGTAATTAGGGACGCGTTTGTTACTTTTAAAGTTTCATTGGTGATGTTCTTTGCGATAGATTCAATATCCTGAAGAATTTTTTCCTATTTTTCCTTTTACAGAACCGGAAAATTAGTCCTACTTTAAAAGTGACCTGTGATTAGTATATGCTCAAAAATGATTAGTGTTTGTTCAGGAACGGCACCCATTTAAAAAATATATATATATATATATATATATATATATATATATATATATATATATATATATATATATATATATGAGAATACCATATTGCAGTGTAATAATATTTATCAATGAGCATACTTTCTACCGGTATATATTGTATGCGTTAGCAAACGCAATACATTGTTATGGTGTTATTGCGCGCATGGTAAATAAGGTTTTAGAATTAAGTTAATCTTTCGAAGTTTATTTAAATGGTCGAAATATTGAAAAACTCCCGTCCTTCATAAACATTGACGCGTATCGAAATTGATTTATTTTAGTAAGCACGTAAACATACCGGCTGAAAAGAGCCAGACCACCATATGTGCAAGGTATGGGAAATTAGAAATATTGCAGTCACCTATAGTAGTCTCACTAAGTTTATGTCGGATACTCAATTTGTATGCAATCCGAAACATATCTTTTGCAGTTTAGACTCCACTAATATATGAGCAGTTGAGTCAAGAAATCGTCTACTAGGCAGGTTTTTTCCTTATGGGGCAATCCTTAACAGAAACTAAAATATTTTTTGACGGGCATCAATCCCGTAAGTATTTTTCCGCATTATATTACTCATATATTATGCCAAGTATATTACATATTACATGGAAATTCCAGTTTTCATTCCGACGCATCTTTTATACAAAAGGTTCCCTGGGTTATTGTTTTAAACATAACATTCTAACTACCCAGCTTCGATCTGGAGAATGATATTAAATTAAAGTACAATGGCAGGATTCGATTTTATATCTATATAAACATTGAATAAGATTTATAATACAGTTTATCCATTAGACAAGATTCGTTATATTTTTTGTCGCCACGGCATATAGTTATTCTTGCTGTAATCATTTATTCTATTCAGAATCAATCAATATTTGATGTGGCAGATGACGGCATGGTAATGCTTTTACGTCAACTTCGAGAACACCAGCGATTGGTAAGATTTGATTATGTATATGTGCGCATATGTAGTTATCTATTTGATTTATCTCAAGTATGCTATTGTGCAACAGGTTCGCTCAATGATTTGAGCAACAGACTCGGAAGCAGACGTACCTAAGTTCGAGCCCAGTCCGCAGCAAATTCTAGAAAGTACTTGAACTGTTCCCAATAAAGACAAAACCTTTCTACTGGATGAATTGCCTTTTCAAATCTATACTATGCTTAGTTTATTCTAACAACTATGTGTACATAATAAGATTGGTTTTTATATCAAGACTATAAAGATTTCTGTTGCCAAATTTACGTTAACTAATAAATTATTCATTCATTCAATCATAAGAAAAATAAACCAAACAATATATTTATATGAAAAGCCGAATTAGATATGCGGCTCTCACCTCTAGTAGTCTCGCATAAATTTTACTTGACTGGAAATGTCGGTTGCACAATTTCTATGCAGTCACGAACATAAACTAATTGCAGCTTTCGCCACAATTAAATATAAAGGCAATACTATTACACAATAATTGAGTGCCCGACTGCTGGTAACAAATATTTCAATCAAGTATGTGAGCTTGGAGTAAACACCAATCCCACTGTTTTTAACCAATCGTCGAACAACTAGGTAAAACTATATATATATATATATATAATTATATATATATTATTAGTTCAGTTGTAACCAGAAGGATAAACCATGCACATTCGTTTCGTGCTTACTGGCATCATGAGATTATACTTTCCGTTCATGCTGCCTTTGGTTTATCCTTCTGGTCACAACTGAACTAATTTGTTACTAGGTTCGCAAAACCTAATACATACTTGCATATATATTAGTTCTTCGCAACAAACAGTATTTAACTGTAAATTTTATTTTAGCCAAAATTCAACTCGTCTCTATTATATGGTACTTTATATAGTCATTTTTTTGTAAAACAGTGGGGATAAATTTGGATCAAACACGTCATATGAGAACAACCAGGAAACTGGAAATTTATGTGCTGAGACACGCACAAACGTGCGTAAACGCACACACAAACTTTTTTTTTCATTTAGCTTTAATAAAAAATTATGCATAAACAACCTACGTTGCGTGTGATCTATTTTAATTTTTTGTGCTTTTAATGACACCTGGAAATCTGCCTGATTTGAAATAGGATGCGTGAACAAAGTTTATTCATTGCGCAGTAATCCTCAATAAATGTTGGCGTTCAGCCATAATGATGCATCAGCCAGTATTCACAAAAGTATAGATCTCTATAAATCTTTTGCGACTGGCTCTGGCGTTCGGATGGGATGTGCCATTGGACCCACTTGTTTGATTATGTTTCCGATGCAGTCTTTGCTGTTGTCACCGGTGGTATAGGTTGGCTTCTTAACCTCGAATACGTTCACAATACTGTTCTGATGGCAGATAAAAAAGAACGTTGGAACAATTAACCGTGTTGAAGAAGTGTCGTTTCATTACGACCTCCAGCTTGACGTATCAGAAACAATAGTTACGATCCATTTCGATCCGTAGCCAAAGATTGTGCAAAACTGCGCCTAACGGACAGTCGAAAGGATTTCATTTATCTATGATATTTGGTGACGCAAGAACTATTGGCTTCGAACTCAATATTTTGCGGTGTGTAAGCATTCCTCTATTACCCGCGTACGCAAAACGCGGCATTGATAACTATTGGCTTCTGTTGAGATTTCCACACGTAATAGTTTTGCATCTACTGGTTTGTGTAAACCGTCTTGGAAACGCTAGTCTTTCGCTAAGCAACAAATCCAATGTCTTTAAGCCATGCATACTGTCGGTTCTGCTTTATGCTGCGTTTATATGGAGACTGACACATCGTAGCTGCCAGCGCCTGAACAGCTTTGTTGATCGATGATTTCGTTCAAATTTGATTCACGTCATTGCCAGCTGAGCTTCAGAAGCCTTAATGAAGAACAGCCCGTTATTTACAGCTGTTCTTTGACGTTCCGTCTCCGCCGAGCCCTGTCATTGAACGTTGATTTCGCTGATTTGGCCACTGTTTGATAATTCCCATTAAACATCCCAATCACATGGAAGGTTCAGTGGAGAGGTCTCATTAATACTGTTTTTACATAGTCTCTTCAGAATCCCACCATGGGAGAGATCTATATCTCCGTTTATGCATGTGTATATGTTCTAATGTCAAAATATCTGGACAGTAATCCAGCGACGATTTAGTTTAGGTTATTACATTGTTTATCTAAATACATTCATTTTAATTTTCAACATTATAATTCTTAGGTGTACAAATTTGCGACCTGTCTAGTAGTACGCATTAAGTTTATCTCTGCTCTTCGTGGAATAAATTTGCCAAAATATTTGGTATTATTTATACTTTTCTTCTTTTTCAGAACCGGCTTCAGAAAGAGGAAACATCAAGTAGCTCAGTCAAAAGAAAGTGAGTTTATTTCAGAAATTTCATTTCCTGTTACTTTATACTGTGACCAAATAAGATCGAATAACATCAATACTAGAAAATTTCTCGCTTGGAATCCTTCAAATAATAATTTAATAAAATAGTAGTAGTTACTTTTTTAGTAGTAATAATAATTATTGTTTCAATTATAATAGTAGTAGTAATAATAATAGTTGTATTAGTAGTAGCAATATTAATAGTTGTTGCTGTAGTAGCAGTAGTAGTATTATTATTAGTTGTTATAATAATAGTAAAGTAGTACTGGCAATAATGTTCACAGTACATATTAAAAAACATCTGGATTCATTTGTTTTTTTATGCAGATATGAATCACTGACTGAACAATGTATGAGGAAATTGTATAAGTACACTTGCGCTCGTCTTCTATCATGATGCCGCGTGATTAGCTTTATCTGCTTAATTCCTGAATTTATTATTTTTAAACTCGACCGTTCTCTCGAAATGTGTGGCTTCTTCTGAATATATATATATATATATATATATATATATATATATATATATACATTTGTAATACTATTTACAGATGGTCTTTAATTGCATTGAAGCTTCGTTGTGAACATTTCTTTTGGTCACCTGAGCTAAGAAGAGTCATTCGCGAAATTTCAATTTTGTACAGTTGGTTACTGAGACATGCTTAATATTTATTACCTTTTCTATCAATAAAGCTTATTCGCAGGTTGAAAATTCTTTTAAAGAAGCTTCATAACTTGCACACCATTGTAAAGACAAATGAGCTTAAGTTTATAGGAATGTTAATAGCCGATATAAAAAGAACAAATCTACATAATGTAAGCTTTACAAGTTCTCCTTCAGCTAGGAAGCAAAATCATCAATCCTTTTAATTAATTTTTAAACACATTCAATTAAAACGATTTGGTCCTATATTATTATATCGAAGATACTACAAAAGTAAATTTTAAAATACGAGATATTTTATATACGGCTGCTTCCAATGAGTGCATCTTTTTATCTGTTGCGAATACAATTAATGGTAGCATTGCAGAATGTTGAGCCATCTTTCTACTTACCTATCTAACACACAGCGTTACACCAACACAATACACTGATGCTTTACTGCCGCATAATAATGAAATTTAAAGCTATGTGCGAGCTGTTAATCAATTTTAAGTAGGTCCAGTTTGTTATTATAGCATAGCAGTATTTTCTCCTGTTCTGTTTCTCATATGAGTAATATTTTGCATAAGGGTAAAAATGAAAGAAATTCAGATATCAGAGTTTACAAATAATAGTAAATCGCAACATGATGTACCTATTCTGAGTTGTAACAAGGATATGGTGGAACATTAGGTTGAGAATAAGTAAATATGCGTGCATATACAACTGGACAAATGGAGCGTAATTTACCCGTCCCATCAATCTAAAAATACCTTATACTTCAAGGAGACGTCGAGAGACAATTTGCACGCATTCATAGCGAACATATTCCGTTGTATCTCCAAAGCTGTTCAGACATTGGCAACTATGGTGTGTCACTCTCCATGTCATTGCAGCCTAAATCAGATCCGACAGTGTGCATAGCTTAAAGACGTTGGATTTGGTGCTTAGCGAAAAACCAGCGATTCCAAAATGGTTTGCACAAACCAGTAGATGCAAAACTAATACGTGTGGAAATCTCAACAGAAGCGGATAGGTCTTGCGTCACGAAAAATCTACTATATAAACAAAATCCTTTACGACTGTCAGTAGGGCGCAGTTCAGCACAATCTTAGACTACGGGTCGAAATGGGTCGTAACTATTGTTTTTGATACGTTGAGCTTGAGGTTGTTAAGAAACGACACTTCTTCAGCACAGTTAATTGCCCCAAAGTTCTTCTATTGCCATTATAGCATATCGTGGGCGTATACGAGGTCAAGAAGCAAACCACTACCACCGGTGACTTTGGCAAAGGCTGCATCGACAACATAATTAAACAGGGTGGGTCCATTGGCACATCCCTGTCGAAAGCCAGAGATAGTCACATCATCACAGACAGCAATAGAAGAGCATTTAATAGCTGATTCTTTTCTGTATAGCCAAGAGTAAAATAAAAATAGAAAAATACTACTTTTGTTAAGTTTATGAAAAATAATAATTTAAAACAAAAATTAATAACGTTGAGCTGTTTATGATGGGGAGGATCTCGTTGAAATTGAGGTGTGTTTACTCCAATTGCGCAAGAAGATGAGGCAACTTGGAACTCTACATAACAACATTATTGTCAAGATAGCTTGACGGCAAGGCGACCCTACAGCTTCCTATCTGTATTTATTGTTTCTCTTCATAGACAAGGATACCTCACGGTGAACTCTGCCTAGCAAAGAAAGTTCAGGTGATTCTGGTAAAAATCTGCAACACGATTTATACTGATCTAGATTCGATGCCATTTTGCGCAGGGTTTCGAATCAGTAATTAGGATGCGCATGTGGACCCTATCATGATAGACGAACAGATTCTTTGCTGGTCCGGTAATGATAGTATGACCATAGCAAGGTCTAGTGGTATACAGCCATCCTCTGGTGCATTTGTAGCCTAAAATTTGGTTTAGCAACACAGTAACGTTAAGTATTAAATGAAAGGACGTTTTCTAATCTGAGAAGTTCAAATATATTCTCTTTTGTGGAATGCCTAAGCGACGCAGAATTTCATCTGGAATGAAGATCTACATTTAGCTCAATACGCAGCGTTAATGGTAAACTACTATTGAATATCTGCGTGAAGCATATATAATAATTAAGCATCAAAAACTTGGGAAGGTTCGACGTCACATTTGGCTTTCCAGGTCTTAGACAACAAAAATAAAGTAAATTTTGTAACCATTTTTTTATTTCCAGGACTTAGGGTGTTTTGGAACTCGTGTGTCGACTTGGTCCGTGCACTTATCCATCGTAGATTTGCGCTCACGTTTTCCGGAATGCTCGAACCTGAACAAATTCTGGCTAGTACGTGATGAATTCCCAATAAGGACGAAACTGGTCTACTGGATGAATTGTCTTTCCTATACTAAACAATTCTTAGTTTATATTAACAAATGTATGAACATAG
This sequence comes from Eudiplozoon nipponicum, assembly GCA_029291075.1. NCBI lineage: Eukaryota > Metazoa > Platyhelminthes > Monogenea > Mazocraeidea > Diplozoidae > Eudiplozoon > Eudiplozoon nipponicum. Next base: position 63,169 of record JAQBSW010002107.1, on the reverse strand, counting down.
TGGGCCAGGTGTTTACAACAAGATCGCAACCTTGATTGTAGTAGTTGTTATCACCCACAACCAATATTTGTTTAAGAGCTAAATAAGAATAAATCACAATTACATGTTGACCAAATCGATCAGCCGTCTATCCAGCATAATCACGAAGCGTTTGTAAATATACTTTATCTTATCTTGATTGTGAAAATTCGATTTTATTGTGAATGAAGATGAGATCCATTATGCGCATTGCAGGTTCCATTGTGTACGGTATTGTAATCTCGTAGAATCAGTCACTTCGTCTCTGAAACGTCTGTGGTAATCCTCGAAACTGGGCACCAAATATTTGCTAGCTCGGCTTATGATAATACTAGTATGGTAATTAAACACGCAGATTATCTGTGGATCTTGCATCCTCTTAAAAAGCATTCGCATCACGTAACAGCCAATGTTTGTTTCAACTTATTTACGCAACCTGGCCGTGAAAATTAAAATTTACTGAAACAATTGGTGGTGGTTACAAAATTATTTTTAACCGATAAAATGTGTCCTTTTAATAGGTGGCTGAAATCTTCAACGAAAGGTTTTCGTGAGAGCATACATGAGCCAAAATCCCCGAAATTATGCTTGTATAAACGATATGGATCGCTTATCTCGAGTAACCACTAGAGTTATTAATACGCCATGCAATACTATCTCTTAAATATCATAAAAACGAAGTCCCTACTGATATGCTTATGACCATATTTAAGGGTGATAGCGACACTTTTGTGTCGTTGACTAACCTCGTTATTACTATACCGGACGAGGAGGCCTTGTCAATGGCTTGGAGTGCGTCAATCATCATTCATATCTTCAAGAAAAGAACCGTAACTAATGCGATGAACACCGAGGTTTAACCTTGTCTTCGGGTAGTATTTAGATTATTTTCGTAGACTACCGTACATCGTCTGAACGTTTCGTGTGAATTAAATACTAGAGAAAAACCTGTCACATTCCGGCCAAGGCGAGGTAATATAGATAATATTTTTACATTAAAGCATGTACTTGAAAAGCAACATACACCTTTGGAACCCTAGGTTCGAAGGCGCTAATGCGTAGATAAGGATGGTGCATCCAGTTTTCTAATGCTCATAACATCCTGTATTCTGGTTTCAGATACGCATCATATATCGATTTCTAATTTATCATATGTACGTGCAAGCGTTTCTTGTCCAGTTTGTTCTGATGTGCGCACTGACGTTAAATGGTAGTTTACTTGAGCTATTGTCGATAGTTGGCAATCCGATAATGATATAATAAACGTCCACCAAATTAATGGCATCTAACCGAGCATTGTTGTTAAATGGAGAAAAGAAAAGGGAGTCGGAAATGAGGCGAATTCAGAGACGAATTTCTTCTTTAATAACTTTTTTATTTAAATTGTTATTTTTGTCATTCGTTTCACTATTTATTATTATTCGCCCTTGTATTTTATTTTCTCGTGATCGTATTGCAGTGAATTATCAGTTAGTAACGGCAGTTGTTAGTGACGATAATGATGTTGTTGTTTTTAATGATTATGGTTTTGATGATAACGACGATGATGCTGATTATGACGGTGATGATGATGATGAATTGTAAAAAAATTCAAACAGATTCATTAAAACATGGCTAGGCATCCACGTCCGTGCTTAGTGTTCAAAAATATAAATAGAAAATAATTAAATTAATCACATATTAGAGAAGAATATGCCATGACTTTAACGAAGATGAGATTTCATTGATAATATATTTAGTTTAAAGTAATTTTTTGAATAGCGACATTTTATCGCCGTGCTAAATTAGCTGTGATTCTATAATTCAGGGGTATCTTAGACTCATTGAATCACAACTTCCTATTTGATAGATTGTGTGCCCGTTTAATTTGTCAATCTTATAAGTGCTTTTTATAGAAACACCTTTAGCCGCGCCTGGCTATACAACGTATTATTGCACAAGTTTAATACCACCAGTGGTAGTCGAATGGCTTTTTCACTTTGTTTTTATTATATGCGATTCAATGTCGTCTACCACGAAATTGCTGTCTTTGTTAAAGATTAGCCACATTATTTGATATCCCGCATATAATTCGTATTGTTCATGGTTATATGTCAAGGAAGTTCTATTACTGGTTTTGCCTTGCCTTAAAGCTGACTTGACAATAATGGTGTTGTGTAGAGATTTAGTTTGCCTCACTTCTGTTTGTTACCTTGGTAAAAATGATCGTAGTAACTTGATCTTCCTCGTTATAGATCTCTCTCCTTTAATAATTTTGTGCCTAAAGTAATATTTTTGTCGTTACTTAATATTTTTATTGTTTACTTGTTATTTATGTTTATATGGCATTGGAACATTAGCTACTAATGAATTTTTTTATTGATGTGCATGATGATGATGATGATATTCCGAATAACCGATTTTTTAAACTATTGATATACAACCGCAAGGTTTGGTTACCATCAACGGAGAATTAGCGCCTGTTTTATTAATCTCCCGTTGTTAGTACGAAACATTACGTCTCGACACAGTTATATTAATTGCTACTAACAAACAGATTGCTTATTTTTCCTAATCATGGTTATCATTATCATTAGCAGTAGCAGCATAACATAATGGTGCTTTACATACAAATGAACATGAAATTATGTAAGGTTATATGTGGGCCGTAGCTCTAGCACTAATTGGCCTCACAATGGTGTGGCCTAGCTGGTCTTCAAACATACCAGTATTATCAGGATACAGTCATTCTATATAATTTAAGGCCTGAAATATCGATGTTTCTGCACAATTAACTATTGATATTGTATGTGTTGTAACTGAGCAGATGCTGCTCGTCATCCTTGCGTGAAAAATCGTTTAAAAGATTGCAAACTGTGGCTAAATCATTCATACGCATCTGGTATGAGCGACCTAATGTTCTTTAACGGCCAATTCAAAACTGTGAATGTAAGTAAATGTGCTGATTTTATGGTTGTCTCGATGTATTAAGGAAGTAATACATATTGCGTACCCGGTAACAAGAGATTGTGCCCAGTTATTCTCTTTATCGACGACTAATTGGAGCACATTTCCGGGTTCCTTCTTCAGTCAACAGACAGACTGGGTAATCCGATAATATTTATTATGCTGTTCTTCAGCATGCACACATCTATTACAGACTTAAAATATATCATCAACGTTACGGTTTTATGGTTTCAGTTCACTTGGAAGTTTGCAGTTTTTTCGCTCCAATTTTTGACTAAAATTGGCTATAGACCGTAATCACGATATTCCTTCACCAGTCAAGGTGTCTGGTTTGGTTGCCATCAATCGTCTCTTAGATGATTATCTTGATTTGTTTTCCGCATTTTGTAATCGACAATATGTGTGAGGCAACAGAACTGACTGAGAAGGTCGTATTGACCGAATTGTCCTACTTCCTTGCGGAAGGAAAGATAAAAAATGACATTGGAACACATAAACCAAGGTTGTACACTTTATCGAAGACGCACAAATCTGGTATTCATTTAACTTAATTTTTTTCAATTACACTTATGCCAAATTATGAATTAGCCAAATGGTTATCTAACCTTTAGATTTAGTTTGTGGCGGTTAGCTAACTTGTTGATGCCGCTAAGAAACCACTTATCAGAGTACAGTTGAAAGATTCTTTTGAACTTGTTGCATAGTTAACCAAATTGTATGTTCAATATCTCTGCACATGTTCGTTTGATATTGATTCTTTTACTATTGTCCTTTTAATGGAACTATTGAGTTTTGGTGTTGGAATGCCTGGAAGAATTTCCTAAATTTTAAACCGAATGAAATGCTGTTCGAATAATTAATTTATTCGAGTGGCACAGATATTAAATTCATTTTAAAAAGCCAATCAATCAAATAAGAATATGCACTAGGGATGCGTTCAGCTTTGGCTCTGATCATAGGCGATATATTTATTTGCATATGAGAGCCAGAGAACTCGGAACAAATGCGTAAAGTGAAACTAAACTGCCATCATGTTCGTGATATTTTTTTCTGTGATAGCCGTATGCACGCTGAGAACTGCTTGTTTATAACTTCAATAAATAGCATTAAAACATTTTCTTCACATTCTTTTAACTAATAACGTTTCACTAGATATGTTGTTATTTTTAGTAACTTACAAGAATAATCATTAACACTGAAACTCTATCAGTCTGCCTAATTCCAACTCCATTTTTCTTAAACGAATATTGGTTGCGCGGGCGGGGATAACAATTACTTTTAATCAAGTTTGTCATCTTGATATAAACACGACCCATTATTTACATACATTTGCTTGTATAAATTAAGTATTGTATAGTGTAGGGAAGGCAATTAATCAAGTAGACCGATTTCGTCCTAATTCGGAGCTCATCACAAATTGTCCAGAATTTTTTCTCGGACAGTTCTTGCTGAGTTCGCAATAAGGACGAAACCGGTCTACTGGACGATTTGCCTTTTAAATTTATTTTGTTTTTTTATTTAAGACTTATCATTATCAGTGATTTTAAGTTACGGACACTGCCCAAGGTCCACTATATATTTTATCAAGAAATATGAGACTGTTAGCCGGTTCAATCTCCTATACGTATGTGTATTCATGCAGTAGATGAGCAAAATTCCTATAAAGCCTTCGGCGATGCGACCTCAACACCAACTCGTTTTATTTCCTATGTACTATACTTGTAGAGTCTTCCAACACTGGCTTTAGAGATAAGCTAAATTTCATAAATTAAGCATATCAACCATTACTGTGGGCATCACTTATCATATTTTATAGTAATCGTGACATCATTCAATGGAAAATATATTTATATATTTTTCTTTGCGGAGTTCTAATATATGTGCAATTATATATTGGGTTTTGCGTACCTAGTAACACATTAGTTCAAATATTAGTTCAGAATTAGGCACGAGCAAAAGGTATACGCTTATGTACCCACGAATTTCGAGTTTGCGGGTGGCTCGTCAGAAAGAGCCAGCACTACACGTAAACCGCACTATTTAATTCGATGGTTTTAAATTTTTCGAGTTGAATTATATTATTTTTAAGCTTACCTTCTATTAACCAATTTTAATTTAATCCTACTTGCAGAAATTCGGCTAGCTTAAAAAATGAAGGCGATTCTTCTTCGCGTGATGCCTCTCCTTCAGGTACAGGAGGTGCGGAAATCGTCACATCAGGTAATGAGGCCAGTGCTGCCAAACTAACTAGATTGACGAATGGAGGTTCTGCTGTGGTTATCAACACTGGATGTACCGTAGCTAGAGAACCACGCGGTGGGTCTATCATGAAGAAACAAATACAATCTGAGCCACAGACGACTGGTGATGCTAGAGAAAGCTCGGAGAAAGGTGATACGCCAGATATAAAGCAATCGGAAGAAAGCACTTTGCCACAAACAGATAACGACACGTTGAAAACTAAGGTAATATTTGAGACGAATTAGCAATAATGTTCGAAGAACGATTTCGTTTTTTATTTAGAATGTCTTTTTGTTAAAAGAACGAGCTTGAAGTTGAATTTTTACGCTGAAAGCGATATGTACTATCTAATTCAATGTTGTGGTTTTTATCTTGAATCGCTCGCTTATTTCACTAAGCAACAAGCCCAAGACTTTCAAATCAATTATATGGTCGATCTTACTTTGAGACACGGAAAATGATCCAATATAGCTACCAACTTCTAACAGATTTGTAAATCGCTGTATATCTTCTTGGTTTGTGTCATTCCAGCTGAGCGTCAGGAAGCATTTATTTGGAGCAAAATTGACGAGCCAACCAGATCAGTTCGGTAGATCCCTGATACACTATCACTGTTTAGCGTAGTAACGCCGTTTAGGTTAGTCATAGAACCATCTAAAATGCTAATTTGCACATCCTGACCACTAACTTACTTAGACGCCTGTCTTATGCCTGGAAATGAAGAAGAGGCGAACAAGTGTTCTCGTGATTGGACACTACTATAGAAATTGTTGCCGCTTCTAGCAAGCAAATATAGTTTTTTGTATGTGCTTGAATTATGTTTCATGATTTTGAAACGATTAATTTATTCACTCGGTGGTTGTGCTCTGTTTTTAAAAACAGGGATCACATGAATGCAGTCCTTCTATTGATGGAAATCCTCCGACTGAATCGTCCAAGCCTTCGATTCCTACACAACAAGCAATGAGCAATGTTGTAGAGCCTAGTAATTCTACATCGTTGAATGATTCAGCTGACAATTCGCGATCAGAGAACGCTTCAGAGCTGTTGCGAAAATCAAGCGATCAATCATCAAAGTCGTCGACTGTTGCAATGCGACCTAATTCAGACATTGAAATGGACGAAGAAAGATCCATTATTATTCCTAAAAAAGTTGTGACGCCGCCATCGAAAACCGACGAACAAGTAATGGAAAGCATCTACTGTAGCTAATTTATTTTCATTTCGCGTTTTTTTGTTCGTTTGAATGTAATATTAGTTTTGCATACTTTTTATTTCAGCCAATTTTATAAATTTGGATTTTTTTCGAGGACGAATAATACAATGGGATTGGTGTTTACTTCAAGATCGCAAACTTGATTTAAAAAATTGTTACCATCACCCGCGCAGTCATTGATTGTTTAATTATGAATTTGTAATTTGATTTGAGAAACAGATTGTATGTTTTTATTAAGCATATATATGTATATATATATAATAGTTTAAAATAGTCAATTTTCGTCAAAATTCAATTCTGCTGCAATATAGTATATTTTGAAAAGCAAGGTGAAATACGCTGGCATAAATGCATACATTATACAACAATGTACAGGAATCGAGAAACAGGCCGTGGTTCACGTGCGTATTCACCTACGCACAAAAAGTTAGCCTGTTTAAATAAAATGTTTTGCGCGACAGGGAATTTAATAATTATCTGATCGTTGTTGGTCGAAACAAAGTTTTCCAGCCTACTATCCATATTTGCACACAGCATATTTTGGGCCCGTCTTCCGGACCCCATTGTCAACAGTAAGCTTATGAAACCGCAAAATTGACACGTTTTTAGAACAGGCGTTAAATTTCGTCTTAACGACTTTATCATTACTGGAAGACTTAAAAATACCTGATTTTTCACCGGGTATGCGGTTGTCATGTATGTGTATGTATATAACTGTCACGATTTTTTTCCTGTATAGTCTCCTATGCATATACCCCCATATAAGCTAAAATACGCAGATCTCATAACATTTACTGACGTTTTACGAGATAGGCGTACGTTAGTTACGTTTACATGTGTTAGTTAGTATGCCTATAACCCGGAAGTATTCAGATAACTTTAGTTTGATGTACGTGTGCGCTCATCCGTGTGGACATACAGTAATTAATTCCAATCCCTCTGCACATGTAAGGCTAATTGATTTATACTTACTTGGTTAAACGAAGTATTTACGAGCGACACTACTGTTTATTAAGGGGCAAAGGTAATGTAAATATTAGAAATAAAAAAATATGTCAGTACAAATAATCAAGAATTGGTAAGATAATAGGTTTAATTAAGATACGAGGTTAAAATGAATAGCAGAAAATATGTCGAAAGTTTCAATAAGAAGATCATACAGCCATCGCTCCGTTTCCTAAAACTTAGTGTTAAATTAGTAGTGACGGAATGACGCAACGGGTTATTTTCGTCCGTCGAAGTAAACTTTCGCCGCTGGCGTCTGGGCAGATAGTGCTCGATAAGCTGCAGGCCCCGGTTATTTGCTTCCAGAATGATAGCGAAATAATTTCAGGCGCAACGACTAACCTTTTTCGTACTTTATGTTATGAGGTGACCGTACCACTTGCTTGGAATTGGTCGACCGTTATTCCTATCTTCAAAAAAAAACAATCGAAATTTGTGTGATAACCAACGTGTTATATTGACTCCAGTCGTGTCTAGTTTATTTGGTTCGATTAACTTACGCCGTTTTAGCATTTGACTCATCGAATCGCAATTCTTTATTCGATATTATGTCGAAAAGTTGTAAGCTTGTTAAATTTGTTAATACAATTGGTTATCTTTGCATAAACACTTCTGATAATGTTTTGGTCTGCAATGTATTATCGAAGAATTTCATTACTAGTATTGATGCATGTCACAGCTGTCAACCTTCCCCTATTCTGTTGAATTTTATGACAAATGACATTTTGAGTTAAACTCTTCCACGCGTCCAGGATTTAGGCGTCGAAGTTCTCCCTGGCTGTAGATTATTCGATCTTGACTATGCAAACTATATCGTTCAATTTTGCGATAAACGAGATTCTGCTCAGGCGATCTTGGATAGATTAGCAGAAGTTGCTCTTTCTTTTGTATAATATTCGCATCCTTTAAATGTAGGATACTTCTACAGGATTACCCAACACTCACTCTAATTCTGCGACAACAGAGTGGAAATCGGGACATAGTTGACAGATTTACATACCTTGACAGCTCTCAAGTACTTAGGCAGTATGTTCGACGAGGTGAGTATGAGAATCGCAATGTCTAGAGTAGTTTTCTCGAACCTTCGTCATTTATTGAGAAACGCAAGTATTTCATTGTGACTTAAGGATCGTGTCTGCAATGCATATGTACGCGTAATTTTATTATATAGTAATGCGACTTGGCCCTTTAGAGTTGATTATTTTAGACGCTTACTGGGATTCGACCATCGGTGTTTGGGAAGCATAGCACATGTAGGCCACCAGCATTAAAATTTTCCAAGAAAATAATGAAGAATAAACCAAGATAGATGTAACCAAACTCGAACAACCGTCCTTCCGACAAAAATATGAATCGATTCTAAAGTCAAATCTAATTTGTCTTGATGGCGAATCAAGGTAATTTACGCTATGCCCAATGTAGGTGTTACTGTAAGTGGCATTGCATGCCCCTGCAGAACTAATCATTGGCCCTCTGTTAAATCTATGGAAATACTCAAAATAAGGCGCAAAATTCCACCAGGCTCGGCTCATAGTAATACTCGCCGCAATGTAGGACGCCAAATTATGCGCAGTCCAAAAGTTGATCTCGAATCATTTTGGACCAGAATGGCTGAAGAAATAAAGAAGCGTTCGTGTCAAGTAATAGCCACTGTTTGTTCCAACATATTCACGCAACGGGTCCGAGAAAATTAAAAGTTAACGAAACTATAAATGATAGTAAAAAAAATTTAACAACCGATAAAATAAGTCATCTTGATAGGTGGGCTGAGCACTTCAAAGATAAATTTTCTTGGGCACCTTCGTCAGCCCCGATTCCGAAAACTATGCTTATATCAACAGTGTGAATTGTTTATCTCGAAGAACCATCAGTGTTAGAATTACGGGATGCAATCGTATCCCTTATTCCATTGAATAATGTGTGCATATCAAATTTGTAAATATTATACGCACTCTCTATACAAACACTTTTGGTCTCGTTAAGGTATACAAAGAATTATGAAACAACATTATTACCAACAGTACCGTTTGTCAAGGCTATCTACTTTCTCCCATTTCGTTTAATTTTGTTAAATATATTTTTACTATCAAAACTTCCAAACTTTCAGAATGCAAGTGCGTTAGATTATTCGATCTTGACTAGTGAGGCAATATTGTATTATTATTCGATAATCGAAATTCGGCTCTGGTTACCTTGAATAGATTAGCAGTCGTTATTCTATCTTTCGGTAGAACATACGTGAATGTAAGTCACCTTTACAGGATCACCCACAACTCACTCCAACTCTGCAACTGCAGAATGATGATTTTGATATAGTTGACAAGTTTACATATCTTGGCAGCTTCACTGAGCCAGTGCGGCAGGGTGGCTCAGTGGTTAGAGCACCAGATTCAGAAGCAGACATGCCCAGGTTTGAGCCCTGTCCGCGGCAAATTCTGGACAGTAAGTAATAAGTTCCCAATGAGGAAGAAAACTGTCTACTGGATGAATTGCCTTTTCAACACTATGCCATACTTAGTTTAAACTGAATAATGTATGTTAATCAAGAGTCAGGTTTTTGTACCTGACAAGACTGTTTTTTTCTCTGCACATAGAAAATATATGTATTATGTTTTACGTTCCTAGAAACAAATTGTCTCAAATAGGACCTGAATCCTGACCAAATCCAGCCTGCACAAAAGTTATAAACTCATATCCACGCATGTTTCGTACATATTGCTGACTCATCAATAGGGAACGGCACATCGCCTTATACTTATTCTATATTTGGTCAATAAATATGGTATGGGTGGGCGGTTCGATCACCTATTTTTATGCCTATTTAAGCAGTAGTACAGTCAATTCCATATAAGGTCTCCGGAAATGTGGCTCCATCGAAGCCTTCTACCCTGTTCCCGATCGACATCAGCTACTTGATTTCTTGATAATCAACAGTAATGAAGAAACGATGTAAACGAAAATTAAACTTTTGTTCTTTATGTCATCTTTTTTATAGAAAATCTCTTAAATAATGTTGAAGTTATTCTTGAATATCAGCAGCAGCAGCAGCCCTTAGTAACTGATGTTACCATGACTGAAATTTATTTTTTAGATGAATGCAAAAGAATAACAATGACTACAAAATAATAATTTAAGACAAAATTTTGAAATATAGTGATTTCTTAAGGGAAAGATCTTGTTCAAACGAAGATGCCCTTCTAGGTAGCACACATAAATGAAACAATCTGGACCTCTACACAACTCTATTATGATCAAGTCCGCCTGGAGTGAAGGTAAAATTAACAATTCAGCTTTCTTGCGATTTAAATTATTTTGCATTATAAATAAGATCAAACATCGCAGTTAACTCTGCTCAACAAAGAATAGGAAGTTTATATGATTATACCCGAAATCTGCGTTAAGATCGCCACTGAGCTCAATTCGACACCATATTGGAGAGCGTTTCCAACTAATAATTATGCTGCGCACATGGCCTCCCTCCTCGTAGACGCAAGGGTCCTATACTACCAAATTTTATTTTAATTGACTAGCTGTTTATGCAATGTAAAAATCTGTCTAGTTCTGTTTCTTACGCGAATCTGGCGCCGGGTGAGAGAATAATGCTCTACTGGGAAATTGAATTGAATGCATTCGTAAAACTTGCCAGAGCTGGCACATTTGGTTGCGTCTTAGTTGTTTGTCTGACGAAGAGCGCTTGTTGGCCTATCCAAAAATGTATACGGATGTCAGCATGGCTCATTCGTTGTTTAACTATGTGAGCTATACTTCTCAGAAATCGATTTGCGAATGTGTCTAAGATATTCGACTACAAAGGACCCCGTTTCACTAACACGCAACAAAATGACACGTGCATACGCATTGTACACACGATCTTTGTTTCATTTAGTTAAATAAGCTTTAACTCGTGAGCTAAGCACAATGCCGACTTCCAATTATCCGACTTGAAATAAATCCGTAGTACTAGGTTTTCGAAGCCATTAACGCGTAGATAAGATTAGTTCACCTAGTTCTCTATCACTTATTGGCTTCTGCATTCTGCTTCGTAATATGCAAAGTATATTAATCTCTAAATTATCCAACGTGTCTACTGGAGATTTTAGTTACCAAATTTTCTTTTTCATGTTGATAAATTAAATACGCTGTCGTGAAGTTTTAACCTTGGTTTTATGATTTGTAGTTTACTTGATCCAGTTTCGAATTTTGGCAATGCGACATTGGAATAAGTGATTTTATCAACATCCAGTCTATTCATAGCAATTAAAAGAGTGCTATAGAGAGGTTTAGAAGCGAATTTAATTGAAGGGAAAGAGGTAACATTTGAAATGAAGGTGTGTGCACTAACCTGATTTCGCTTATCCACCCTACACGACTCAGCTGATAAGGCGATTCTTTTTATCGTTCGCGACAGCCTATACATTATAGATTCATTATTGTTTTGGTCATTCATGGTTATATGGAGACTGTAGAACACTATATCGCACATACCTAGCGGGAGTGGCTTTCATTCAGAGTTTCCATATCTTTGTTAGTTTGTCTTGGTTGACAAACACTATCTGCCAAGACGCCATTGGCTTGTTTGTTTCAACAGGCCAAACTTGCCTTTCGCGTCTGATACGCTAGCTCTTATTCTGGCATTACGCATTTAACTTGAGGCGGAGTGATAGCTGTATTCCATTAGATTCGGCAAGATTAGTGTTTTCCTTATCTGGATAACTAACTTGTTCCCGCCGGGCGTCAGGCTTGACATTCTTTAAAAAAATTCTTTTAAACACAGAAAAATGATTTATAACAGCCACCAGCAAAACATTTTATCCAATTTAGGAGTAATATTTTGTTTTCTAGAAATGTATCCTAAACGGTTTGGATTCAACGTGGTGTTGGTGGTCGTTTTGTGAACTGGTAATTTCGATACCAGAACATGGTTGCGGTTTTATCTCAGCTCTGTGGCTTTCACAGTTAAATTTATGGTATGGTGCAGGAAAATTTGACTATTTAATGCTAAACATATTATAAAGTAGGATAAGTTGGACTTGCAATGTGGGCATGTCAGGATAACTATAAAAATGATCTTTGACCAATCAGAAGAGGTTTTCTATGTTTTAACATGAAGAAACCTAGTAATTGTTGTGTATTTGTTATTTCCATTTTCACTTAATATGATTTTAAATTCGTTTCTTATTTTTAGAACAAGGCACCAGCAACTGCCGTGGAGACAGCACAGCTAACTCCAACACTGCCGCCTCAATTACGCAAATATTCGTCTGCTGCGTCAGATAGTGGGAGCAGCGTCAGTAGCGAGGCATCTGGTTCTTCTGCAGCGAGCAGCGGTAGCAGTAGTAGTGGTAGTACATCAACAAAAGGAACCAATTCTAACTCTACTGCTACGTCAGCAAGTATTCGGTCCAATAGCTCGTCCAGTGCAGCTAATAGACGGTTAGTTTTGCGTACTGTAGCAACACAACTGTTACAAAATTATGATTTAACTTGAAGGAAGTAGGTAGTAATGACGATACTCCTTTAGTGATAGTCGAGTTATTTTCGTCATATGCACACTGAACTCGCCGCTGAACATATTGGTGTTGAGTTCACCAATATTGGTTGTGTCGGATTCCCTCAGAGTTTATGATTAAGGTGTCGTCCAGCTAGACTTAATTATCCCAAACTCCACAGTTAGGGTGTTCATTTGCGCAGACAATCTTCTTACCAAGTTTTCCAAACCATGAGACGGAGTTATTTTTGCTCAAATCAAACTTTTTGAAAATAATTTATTTATTGGAATTCACTTGTATAAATCGTGTCTAATTAGTAAAATGAAATCCAAAAACATAGTTTCTTGTGCACTTCTGCGGTTCGAGTGCACCGTATCTGGCAGGGTCCAACAGAATGAGAATGATTGCCTCATACGGTTGCAACCCGAGCAAAGATTCATTTGGATTGCACATCCATTGCGTGATGTGTGCCATGGTATCAAAGGCCATCACCTCCGGTTGGTGTTTAAGTCTGTACAATTCCGAAAACACCTCTTGAGGCTTTGTTCGTAAGTGCTGAAATACGCTGTTTGAATTCCGTATTCGACAGGTCAACAGGCAGTTCTGATTGGATTGCAACTATACGGTCAACTAATTAATGGACAATCACGCGCACAGTATGTACTTCTAATGAAAAAGCTTGCGCTTGCACAGAAACGCCAAATTTTTCAAGCGACAACTGTGGTCTTTCCAGAACCAGGGGTGCAATCTTAAGCTTAAATTCCTATGAAAGTCTGAAAAAACTCGTCGATTCGTATGGAAACACCGACAGAGGTCCGTCTGCTGCTCCTTGGGCGCGGTCGCAGTTTTTTTCTAGTAGTGGGCAACGGGTAATCCTTGATAGGCTGTACATTCGAATTTAATGGCATAATTGATCCTCATGTGGCTCCTTGGAGAGGTGATGGCTAACGCCTGTATAACATTTTAACAACTTAATAGATAGAAAAATTAATAAAGTAAGTACAAAGGAATAAGAGAATATGCACTTAATCCGCTTGGTAAGTTTCAGTTAATGAAGAAATTGACTGTTGGCGTCTGAAAATCAGATATATCAGGTACATGATGCTTTTCGGAAGAGGATGCAAGGCCAATTTAGAAAATGCTAAATATGAATAGAAATCGTAATTCTCTAATATAATTGGCAGACCTGCTTTTCCTTTACAGCCCTCAGATAACAATGAACAACACAACAAATAATGGTTCTATACTGAATCAACCAGTGTATGTACACAGTATTTAGGGTGTCCTGCATAGTGTATGAGCGTAAAAAAGCTACTGAAAATAGAACTGAATTTGAGGCCCTCAGATTGAGTGATTTTAGGCGTTTCTGGTTTAGAAACTGTTTTTTCGTAGTCGACGGAGAGTAAATAAAGACAATTCTAACTCAAACTCGTTAGTGATTTATCAATAAGTGCTTGATGGGCTTCTATTCCGACATTAGAAGTCGTGATGCTCTGTGCTCACATACACGTACTCCAAGGATTAATGGGAAGAAGGTGACTGGCGATGCTATCTCCTTTATACCGAAGCATAATGCAAGTCGAAATATGCACGATAGTTTTCTAGCAAAGTTTATAGGTACTCGAGTGCCACTTAAGCTTAAGGATAGCTTATCCGCTAACTGTTGAAATACGAGAGCTCTTACTAACAAGTTACTTAGTTTTTCACGGTTGGCGAATTACCCGAGCGAAGTATCCACTCTGATTTTCTCCAGGACACCAGAATTGCCTGAAACACTTCACTGGTACCTAACAAAACTGGAGTGATCCAGCCAAGTATTGGTTTGTCCTTATGCTATCCGATGTTTTAAAAAGGTTTTATTAACGGATGAAGTCGGTGCAGGAAATGGAGCTGTAAAACGATATACCGTGGCTGAAAACAGCTTCCACAACTACATCAAGATCTGCTTACGATTAACTTGGTCGTGTTCAACTGGATTGTCTATCAACACAGGCGGTGTCTTGTCAGATGACTTAGAGATGTTAACTGAGCATATCGGATGTGAATACGACATCGTGCTCATATCAAACACATTCTGGTGATCAGATGATAGCTATCGTACGTCCAGGGCGTGAGATCATTTAACTGGTGCACTATGTAGGCAATGAGTGGATTTACGTGATGGTTTTGAAAAATAAAACTATGCGGCTGCCGGTGTTTTTTACGAATATTCGTACACCAAAGACGGATAAAAATGTGCTATAAGCCATCAGGAAAAACAAATCTTTTGCTAGGTCACATGGAACTAAAATCTAAAGCCTATTTAAAGGTCTATGTAGCGCAATTAAAGAAAAATTTTCGTACGTATCTGCCCCTCTTCCAATTAAATAGCAGGATAAACTTAAAGCTGACTTTACTAAAATTGAAGTTCTTCAACGCGCGGTATCTGTTGCGAAACTATGAAGATATCTCACTCCTGCCTGTATAATTCCAAAATAAGTTGCTGTTATCCACACATCGGATGAAAATCTACATTGACTTAGTTTTACTCATAAGTGGAAAGCAGCACCGACGCGTAGCGGCCTCTCAGTTATATGCTGTGATCTGACGTATTGTTATGAGTCATTCAGTTAAAGAATTATTGGCCACGTCCAGTTTCTGAAGAAATTTTTCATGCATACCGGTTTATTTCATATTGGGCATATCAATTACATTCCAGAATTCCTGTGAGTTGATCATACGGAGCCACATTTACTTCATTCATGCAACTCCTAAACAGCATCACCAAAATCGTGCACATAATGCAACTTTCAAGTAGGGCTAGTTTGCCGTCTCCGAACTGTCATAATGTCAGGATTTCTGGCAAGTACATGATAAATGCCCAGTGAGGACGATATATTCGACGCCTGCATCACGAACGTATAGATGACTATAGTTAACAATGGAATCTTTAAACAAAAATATAGATTTCGATGTCCTTGACGGACTCTACTACTAGTACTAAGGTTAAATACTGTTTGTTGCGAAGAACTAATATATATGCAAGTATGATTAGGTGTTGCGAACCTAGTAACAAATTAGTTCAGTTGTGACCAGAAGGATAAACCAAAGGCAGCATGAACGGAAAGTATAATCTCGTGCACATTCGTTTCGTGCTTACTGGCAGAGGGAGTACATGATAGTGCCCAGTGAGGGACGATGCGGCGCCTTGGTTTGTCAGCACAATTCCTGGCAAACAATTACTAGGTCCGCAAAAACCTATGTCTGTACTAGACTGTCCCGGTAATTTTTTTAATACTAACGCATCCAGAAGCGTTTGAGTTGGTATACCACTTTTCGACAGAATATCGATATTTCGTTGCAGTCGGCAGAGTAAAATGTACTCTTGGAGTCTAAAAAGACGGCTATTGTGGGCCGTTGATATACACATCGCTGCTGAATTACTTACTTTCTGGTAAAATATTAAAAATAAAACCTCTTCCTTACCGAAATTCGGTTCGTTCTTCTCTTGTATGTGATTAACGCGACTCGCAGAGATAGTGCAAATTAAGTAAAGGTAATAACATAGATACGACTCGAATCATGCTTATGGCATGATAATTATCGCACAAATTACAATTGCACTTTAGAAGACATGAATGACGGTGACTCAAAGAAGCTTACAGACACAGTCTCCTCATTCCAAAAAATAAAATACATTTGAGCCAACACCCAACAAATTGTCTCGCTACCATCTTTAAGTAAGGTCGAAATTAACTTTGCGATGTTTAAGAGACTATTGAACTCTGTATTTCTAACAATGACTTTTGTTCGAGATTAGCATTCGGCATAGTTGATACAAACATACTTTTGGGATCGGGACTGATGCAAGTGTCCAAGAAAGTTTAATTTTGAATTGTTCTGCCCACCTATTAATGTATCACACTTAATCGGTTATTAGGCTATTGTTTCGCCAACTTTATCTTCTCGGACATGTTGCACTCGTAAGTTTGAACAAACACCGGCTTTTACCTGATGCGAACTGTTTTGCCATCTCTTCAGTCTTTCTGGAATAAAATGATTCAATATCGTCTTTTAGACTGTACTTAACTTGGCTTTCCAAGCATATATATAAGCAAAGCTAGTATAAATTTGGCACTTAGTTTAGAAAATTTCCGAGAAATCTCAAAGACGCAATGACTGATTCTGTTTGGTTCTATAACGCCACATGCATTGATACCCGTATTTTACTTAACAGATCTTTTCTTCTGTTGACCGCCAAGAACGGGTAACATTAAATTTAAACACGCATTGTTGTTGGTAATACGCCAGTTTTAGTTTTAAATCTATTTAAAGTTTATTATTGTTTAAATTCCAAGAAATAGTGAGAGAAAGTTTACAACGGATGATTGGATGCAAGTAAACAATCATTGATTGCGCGGGTGGTGGTAACAATTCTGTAAATCAACTTTGCGAGCTTCAAGTAAATAAAAATCCGATTTATTTAACCAGTCGTCGAACAACATAGTAAACTCCCATCAGTAGTACGTACTTACACGTTCCGACCTCCCATGATCACCATCAGAGTACGACGGTGAACTGACTATCGAGGATCAAACTGCAATGCATATATATAGAAAGCAAAATTAGATATGCAGCTCTCAGCTGTATGATTCTCGCATACATTGTATTTGAATGGAAATGTTGGTTGCACAATTTCTATGCGGTGACGAACATTAACTTTTTTGCATCTTTCGCCAAATATATATAGGTAATACATTTAAAACAATCATTGATCGCGCGGGTGGTGGTAACAATTTTTAAAATCAAGTTTGCGAGCTTGAAGCAAGCACTAATTCCATTGTATTTAATTATTCGTCGAACATCAGCAAAACTACCAGCAGTAATACGTGCTGACGCTTTTCGACCTTCCATGATCATCAGCAGAGTACGACGGAAAACTGACTAGCGAGAATTATACTGCAATGCTTATATACGAGAAGCAAAATTAGATGTACAGCTCTCATCCTTGGTAGTCTTGTATACATTGTACTTGACTGGAAATGTCGGCTGCACCATTTTTATGTAGTCACGAACATTAACTTCTTGCAGCATTCTCTACACACACATGTATATATATATAATATGATTAAACAATCATTGTTTGTAGCAGTTCTTTAAAAGATGGGCGGATGGTCCGAGTCTAAATACATGTTCTGAAATGAACGACAGTCCTGGATGCAAACACGCCATCTATTACTAACTGCTCCATGATCTGTTTGAGTTCACAATTGTCTGTTTACTGGAGGACTTACACTACGTCTTAATTTTGTGTTACTCAAATGTAGTCTATACTCTGCGCAAATACCTAACATTCGTTCACCATTATCGTTACACATTGAGCTTAATGCGTAGCTATAACCTATATAACATTCTGAGTAGCTTTAGCGCCCAACTTGAGCATTAATGTCACGTATAAGCGAGACTGCATCTTAACTTCTTGCTTTACCTAGCATAAAAACTAGTTTGTAGTAGAAACCGGTCGGAATTTAGGTTGTCTGAAGTAGCTTTATTAAGATTATCTACTCTACATGACTCAGCAGATGAGGCAACCATTTTTATCCTGTGCTACGGCCGATGCGGTTTAGATTCATTATAGTTCATATTTTCATAATTATATGCTAGCTGTATTGGAACACTAGGTCGCCCATTCCTAGTAGGGACGGTTTGTGTTCAGGATTTTCCCTTTTTAGATTGACTTCGAACTTAGAATGGCGTTGACCAAACGTTTTCATACTATATGGAATGAGGAAATCGTACCACTTGAATGGAATGAGTCGATCATCATTCCCATCTTCAAAAAAGGAAATCTTAATTCGTGCGATAACCATCGTGGTATAAGCTTGACTCCAGTCGTATCTACAATATTTGTTTCGATTATCCTACGTCGTCTTGGCGTTTCACGCGAATCACATACAAGAGAAGAACATGCCGGATTCCGCGGAGGACGTCATTGTATAGATAATATTTTTTACGTTAAGGCAGAGACATTTATATCACCGTCCCGCAATAACCGTCTTTCTAGATTTTAAGGGTGCATTTGATTCGGTGGATCGCAATGTATTATTCCATATTTTGTCGAAAAGCGGTGTGCTCACAAAATTTGTTAATATTATACGCACTCTCTACAAAAATACTTCTGGTCGCGTTAATGTCTACAACGAATTAACGCATAACTTTACATCCAGCAGTGGTGTTCACCAGGGTTGTCCAATTTCTCCCTTTTTGTTTAATTTTGTAATCGATGCTATTATGAACAACACTCTTCCACACATTCAGGATGCAGGTGTTGAAGTTCTCCCGAGCGATAAACTAGTTGATCTTTACTATGCCGACGATATCGTACTATTATTCGAAAATCGGGATGCTGCCCAGACCACATTGAATAGAATGACAGACGTTCCTTTGGGTATTAAATTCGCATTCACTAAACGCAAGATAATTTTACAGGATCACTCACCACTCACTCGAACGCTGCGATTGCGGAATGAAGATCTAGTTGACTGGTTTACATATCTTGGGAGCTCTATGAATATGTTCGACGAGGTAGGAATACGAATCGCGAAAGCTAGAGTAGCTTGCTCGACCCTTCGTCATTTATGGAGAAACGAGAATATTTCACTTTGCCTAAAAGGTCGTGTTTACAATGCATCTGTACGCGCATTTAATATACGCTAGTGAAACTTTGCCTCTTAAAGTTGATGATTTGAGACGCTTACAGGCATTCGGTCATCGTTGTTTAAGAAGTATAGTAAAAGTTGGTTACTAACAACGAATAACTAACGTTGACATCCGTAGACGTAGAGCTCTGGTCTCTTATCCAGCACCAGATTGGCGTAAGAAACAAGGTGGGCAGATTTTGAAATGACAGAAACAGTTGAAGTCACTTACATCCAAATTGGATAGTATAGGACCCACTGGTCTGCCAGGATAGGATCTTCGTGCACAGCATAGTTCTTGGTTAGAAACCCTTAGTGATATGACATTGAATCGAGCTCAGTGGTGATTTTGTTGCAGATGTCTAGTAGAATCATCTTCGTAACTTTCTTTTCTTAGTAGGACAAAGTTAGCTGTGAGGTTTGGTTTGTTTATAACATGATACAGTGAAATCCGCAAGGAAGCTGTATTGCTGATATTGCCTTGACCGAATGCTAACTTGGCCATAATGGTGTTGTGGAGAGGTTTAGTTGCCTCATTTCTGTGAGTTATCCTTATAAACTTACTCATAGTAACTAGGTATCCCTTCTCTCTCTGCTTCTCTCTCTCTCTCTCTTTTAAATCTCACTAATTTGTCTGATATATTATTTCTGTTTTCATTTATATATTTTTTTCACTCCTTATGGTTTTATGGCAGTGAAACATTAGTCACATTTGACTTTTTTATGGCTGGACATGATGATGATGATGATAGAATAGTGAACACTATCTGCCCAGGTGCCAATGACCAAAATTTCCTAAAGCAGTCGAAATATGCTCCTCACGTCTGTATGAGAACAGTAGGTCGCCTATTCATAGTAGGGACGATTTGTGTTCAAAATTTTACATCTTTAGATTGACTTCGAACCTAGAATGGCGATCACTATCTGCCCAGGGACCAGTGGCCAAAATTTCCTACAGCACCCGAAATATGCCCTTCACGTCTGTCACGCTTGCTCTCATTCCGTCACCACACATTTGACAATAAGTGTTACTGCGCAGTGTTGTCGCTTGGTTAAACCGATTAAAAAGTGCTTGCCGAACGTTAGGATGCAAACTACACTGGTTATGGGATATTTATCAGTAATAGACCGAATTTCTTTAATCGAGATTAGACAACGGGAGAATTTGTTTCCTACATTTGCAACTTTCCTATAAGGCTAAAAATTGAACGCTATGGGCAGCTTTGGTGACGGAGGGAATGAACAAGGTGCCCAATAATTGAAATTCTGGCCGCCGCCGTTTTGACTGGTATTGTGGAATTCGCAGTAAATAGAAAACCAGTTTTGTAGATGAATTACGTTTTCTATATTATGCAATTATTATTTATACTGGAAATATATAAAAAATATATGTACATATAAATGAATACATGCTATGCGCAGATTCCGACATATAGGTTCAGCTATATGGTTGTGAACCAAAATTCGCGTGCGTGATTTAGGCTCGCATTAGCCTTTGCATTGTCAAACAAGCACCAAACCTAAGTCTATTTCAATATAAATTATCAACAATTCGTGGTTGTTTTTCAAGAATTGACAGGTTGGTTAGTCAAGATTCTAAAGAAAATGAATATAATAAAGCAATTAACGATTTAATGTCTAATGGCTATCCCAGACAATTAATTGAATCAATTATTAAAAGGGGAGTTAACCAGAAACAGACGTACTATGGGCCAGAGAAGAAAACCGTCTACCTAAACATCCCATTTAAGGGGGATGCAGTTTCCCGAATGGCACAAAAGAAAGTTGAAGCAGCATTGACACGCACATTTAATGCAGCCAAACTACGAGTGTTATTTAGGGTAACACACTTGCCTTTACCAGCAATCAAAGAGAAACAGCCGTTAATGTCGATATCAAATATTATTTACCAATATACATGCGCAACTTGTCGATCAACTTACGTAGGCCGATCGACCAGACGGCTAATTACTCGAATGAGAGAACATTGCAACTTGAACGCCTGTTTTAAATCAAATGGTGAATACACGTCTGCTATTGCGCAACACATCATCGAAACAACGCACGTATGTTCTCCAGACGTAGCATTCAAAGTAATTACTAAATGCAAAAACAAAAGGGAGCTAGCCACATACGAAGCCTTATGGATAAACAAATTGCAGCCGGATTTATGTAAGCAGAAGAAGCACGTACAAGCATTGAGCTTGAACTGGATGTGACGCACGCAATTTGATTGGTTTCTATTTTTCACACTCGCTTTGTTCACATATTTCTATCTTGTTTTGCTTTCCAATTTATATATAAAGATATGTTCATGAGTAGATATTTGAGAAGACCATGAGAAAGAAAATTTTCTTATATCTGATAAAATTTCTTTTTGTTTTTGCACATAAGAAGGGTACAATGAACTAAGTCTATTAGTTGAATTGCATTTGTTTTCTTTTGCCATGCGTACCTTTTATCTGATTTCATATTTAATTAAATCCAGATTTACATTTCTATATATCTCTGCCATAAATTTATTGAATGTTTACTGCGAAAAATATATATCGCTTATATATATTGGTTATATAGTGGTCAAAGTGCGTCGCCAGTAAGCACGAAACGAATGTGCATGAGATTATACTTTCCGTTCATGCTGCCTTTGGTTTATCCTTCTGGTCACAACTGAACTAATTTGTTACTAGGTTCGCAACACCTAATACATACTTGCATATATATTAGCTCTCCGCAACAAACAGTATTTAACGGCAATCATAGAGTTGGTATCAATTCCTGACACAACAGCCATAGTGTTGGTACCATTTACAGCCTCGGTATATATATATATATATATATATATATATATATATATATATATATATATATATATATATATATATATATAAAATACATATAATGAGTTGGCTTTGAAGTCACATTGTCGAAGACTTTATATGAAGTTAGCTTCACTACTTCAGATTTACACATTCCTATAGTAGATTTACCGTACAATTGTCCACAATAATCACCCAAATAAATAGTGGGTAAAGGGCGTAATACCGGATCCTAATGATGAGTCGTCAGTATGCACGCATCGACTGTGCACTAGATTATACTTTACGTTCCTGTTGTTTTTGGTTTATCTTTCTGGTCGTTATCTTTTTCCTTCATAAATAAATGTATGATCTATAAAAATATTCTCTATTATAGTTCTCTTTAATGTTTTCCACAGGCTAATGAAACCTTTCAATAGAATCACTTGTTTGTTAGCAGATGCATTAATGGCAGAACAGGATAATTTACTTTCTTCTTTCAAGCTATGTTAGAAAAAGTGCTGCAGAATTGCCACTAATGGCTTTCTTCATAATTGCTACGAAGGTTTTTAAAAAGATATATTGCGGAAATATTCCGTAAAAAATCTAAGCGCATATATGCTTTACCATCCATACATGCATTAATCATGATTTGTTGAAGTCGTATTATTACCCACCTGGTGAAACCTATAATCATTCGTTTCGGCTCGTGCTGAGTCAGCCTTCTCCTGGGTTTAAATAAATATTTCTAAAAATAAAAAGGATTCAAAAATATTGATTTTTTGTCATCTTAGCTTAGTCAATTTATGCAATAATGACGCATGATTATGATATATAAAATCAAAACGTTGAAAATACTGAAAAATGCAATTAATCAAGTAAACTGTTTTTATCATTATCGGCTACTCATGAATTATTGGCCAGGGTTCGAACGAGATGCGATTCAGAGTTTTGCTATTCTTCCACTAAACCACTGAAGCCGCACATTGCATGCAATTTTCCTTTATATGCCAACTAATGTGTTTGACTATTTTTTTCTTCAGGTAATTCCTGTTCGGCATTGATCTGAACCTAATATTCTAACTAGCCATCCCAAACCTATCGTTATGAGACAGACACCATGCCACCAGGTGAATTGAGTTTGAATTATGTATGATGACAGGATTTTATCATATTTACTTTGGCAGTTTGCGGAAAATAGCAAACGCATTTCATCCAATGGTCTGACTCTGTTTTAATTTTGTACCTATTAGGTTTTTGAATAGATATAAGTAATAATATCGGTATTGTGGAATCAATAGGGCAGTAAAACATAATGCTTAAGAAATGCGAGTTAAGTTTTGAAAATAGTTTCCAAGACGATTGTGTGTATTCCGATTATTATTCGTGTCATTAGCCTATCTCTTGTTATCGTTTATTGTTGTTTCAAATTTGCAAAACCTTCCTTTTCCACCATAGGGTAGCGCCGTATTTAATATTGGATCTCCAGATTTTCCTTCCGCTTGTGCGTTTATTATATCTCTAGAGTTAGTATCGATCGATTCGATCACAATTTAACTACGATTGCCTATTGAAATGTGTCTACATAGCAAATCCCTTGTGAGTGCTCGGCAAGGTCAGCTTTATTCACTTTTACATATTGCTAAGCGGTTTTTGTTTCCTATCTACATTAATCAGGCACGTAGCCACATCCACTAAGATAAAACTACAATCTCTGCACGTATTTCAATAGACTTGTTCATTGTTAAGATCGTAAATTCTCCAATTTGTTTAGTACTAGACGGCTAAGGGTGTTGGTTTGTTTCAATACAATTTGGATTTTATATTTACCAGCCATCTCTTTGACTACTATACCTACGCTCGAGTCCAGACTGATCGTAATCCCACGGTCATCCACTTTTTTCAGCAAGCTAACTTTATATTTATATGAAAACTACTTTTTTAGGGCCTTTTCTAAGGCATGTTTTCTATCTATTCGCAATAAATATGGTTTGTGTTTATGATGCGATACAGTGAAACTCGCAAGGAAGCTGTAATGCCGATGTTACCTTACCTTAAAGCAGACTTGGCCATAATGGTGTTGTGTAGAGGTTTAGTTTGCCTCACTTCTGTGTGTTATCTCGATAAATATGCTTATATTAACTAGGTCCTCCCTCTCATATATTTCTAATAATTTATGGGCCTAAATTATTAGTGTCGTTATTTTTTTCCTTTATGGTTTTATGGCAGTGAAACATTATTTACTAATGGCTTTTGTATTGTTGTGCATGATGATGCATAATTATGTCGCATATTCTATTTAATTTATCTTCTCTAAGTTTTAAATTTGTTATTTTAAGACTGCGTATTTACATGGATTTTGAGATACATATTTTTAATTAATAAGATAGTTACATTTAAAGTTCCACAAGAAACGTGAAATGAGTAGATATTGTAGAAATCTGTTTATAGTATCATAAAATGAATTCTTAACTTCACAGTCATGAATAATAACTCATTTCTTACTCCTTCCTATAAAGTTAATAGAAATTTACTTATTTCGTTAGCTAATACTTAAGGAATCTATAGAAATCTTCATCAACATGGTTGCAACCTAATGAAATATAATTCAGGTACCTAACTAGCAACTTCTGGTCGTAGGTTGTATTTTCTAAATATAGCCTGAACATATTAGAAATTGTGTTATTCACAGCATTACAAAAATAATTTGTGATAATGTTCTGTTGCCATATAGCGATAAGAGAAAATGTCAAAAATCAAGAAATGTTTAAAAATTTGGTAATAATGAAAAAAATAATTATTTAGGCATCCAAATTATTAGAGATTTATGGGGAGGGGCGGATCTAGTTACTACTATCGTATTTACCTAGATAACACACAGTAGTGAGGCAAACTACACATCTATACAACGCCATTATTATAGTGTCATGTATAAAGTCACAAATTCCGAAATGCATTGTACTTTCATTCTGAAAAAAGTACAATTTCTCGTTTTGTGATATGGAAATTTGGACGTCTTACATTCTAAGGTGAATTAGACATACACAATTAACCTAGGCATGCTGTAGTGTTAGAGTTTTCACTAATAGGAAAAATGGCGACTATAAAAAACTCAACTATTTTGGAAAGATGGTGCCGGTAAGCTTTAGGCAAAAGATGATCTAATTGAAGGAAATTTGAATTAAAGCCAACGGACGGATGGAGCTTGCCAGTCTGCAGTGGTAGGCAAGCTAGAAGTAGAATGACTGATTAAGAATCATCCTAGCCACTGGGAATAGAAAACTTGATATTTTGTATGGTACAACAATGGACATTACAACTAATAATAGTTCCATATTGCATCGACCTACGCGTGATATGAAATGGATTGTCTTATTCATTGCCTTGTATTTTGGATAGGCTAAAACCTGCTACTGCAGATGAGACTTAAATTGGAACTTTAATGATCGAATCTCTTTATGCGAATCTGGGAATGATCGAATATCGTCTCGTACTCGTTGGAGAATAAATAAAAATGGGACAAACTTAAAATACTCAATCAGTGGTTGGTTAGTTCCTAGTACACCACGGTGTTTCAGCATTGGGAATGGTAACAAAACGTGCACCAATTTCAGGAAAACGTCGAGAAAAACTAACGGAGATATCACTTCGTTTGCGTTTATGTGCCATTTAAGCCAAAAGATAATTGATTCATTGGCCTTTGTTATGTGATGGCCTTTGCCACGCAAGCATATCCGTCTTATACGGCTGCCGAACTACACAGGCTCGTTATCCACATTGCTTGCCTCCAGGAGACCAGAATTATTTTGAGCAGTGTGGTGTGTCAATCGTGCCTAACTTACGAACAAAGGCGATTCTTCTCCAGTCCCAATGTGAGAGTGATCTCGCCACGCTTGGTGTTGCGTTTTTACTATCAAATATTTCAGCGAAATACATAAATAAGAAACCTGGTTATCGCAGCCGTAAAATTGTACGCACGAAATATCAACTATTCTGTTAATGAAAAGAACTATTTCTGAGATAATCTATCAAACTAGATCAAGACCGCGTGGGTAACGTCGCTTTAGGAGGATGGACTCTGACTGGAAGATGCTATGACAACAGATTCAGGCCAATCAATTTGCTTTTAGCCATAACCTTGTAAAGTATTCAATTTTCACAAAAATTTACTTTCAGTGACTGTAGTTTCATTCATAGGGACGAACACAATTATATCTAACTAAGGGACTAGAAAGTATAGACTCATGCACAGATACGTGACCCACGCCTATCTAGTGAAACGTCTTTAATCGCTATGAAATCAGTCAGTCACCAGTAGAAATGAAGCCGTTTAAACAAATTTATTAGAACTTGCGATATTCCTAGTTTATATTTGATGTGATAAGTTGTCGACTGACGAAGTAAAATGTGGCAAGTAAGCTAGAAAGTTTGTTAGGCAAAATTAAGATTAGGTCATTGTTCAACATAAATTTGTTCACAAAATACTTTCTTTTACGCTCGTTGGACGGTTAGACTCGCAATCTTGTGGCCGTATACTAGTATTATCGGTCAACTGAACACGTCGCTCCGTAACTTCATTTACAAAGTGACACTTGTATGAATGAAAATATGATGAAGTCAAGGGGAATATAAAGTTCAGTGGAGAGGCCTGTTTAAGTCAGCACCTAGTGGTCCTACTTTTGTTATTAATCCTCGTCATTTAGTGGAATTGTTTCAATGTTTTTCTGTCATAGGTGTCTTTAAAGTTGTACAGGAGTCCACTATGCGGACGGCTGATCTCTATGAGTATGCCATTCATTGAGTTTTCAATTCATTAATGCGTGCTTTTATATTTTACTTCTAATTCCTGAAACCGGATATTGATCATTATGTTCTTCTAGTTATATTTTTGGTCGATATCTACAATTTGGGACCATCAACATATTCATATATTGTGTTTGTTGAGATTGTATTGTTGTGTAATTTATGTAGCTTTTGAAAATGTTTTGTGAGTATACTGTCTGAAGTTTACTAGTTTGCTATATTATTATCGTTTTCGTGATGTAGAAGTTTGGTTTTTCTACTTTCCAGCTCTCTGCGTTTTGTTGCTCCACAAGGTTGGATGAATGGGTTAGTTAAACTAAGTTAACTTTTTTTGGTGTGCAATACTTCGGCTATTATTTTGCCTGTATATGTGTGTATTTTAAACCGTTATCTGTTTTATGTTGCTTGTAATTTTAAACTAGACCATTTTACACCTATTTTTGTTCTCTGTCATACATACATAACTACATTTATACACGCTTTATTGGTTTAATAAGAGACCATGTCAGTAAAAATTTAATTAACCAAGCTTGTTTGCTATTTCCCGCTTGCCGCTAGACTCACAGATTTTCACCCATTCAGGTGTCCGGGGTAGTGAATGTACGATGCCGAGTGTTCAATAATAGTATCCGGCCACGAGATGGTTGGTGTACTCATGCGGTTCTAGTCATCCAGAGAAGTTGCCTCAAGGCGTGATGTGAAGGATTTGTGCTTTGCCTCCTCAAATGTGCTCCATCCTACGCAATATAGGTTCGATGGTGATGCTACGCCTAAGAGCGTCCAAGTAGAATTGGATGGCCGTTATATATTTTATTATTTAGTGATGTCTCCTGACGCTCAATTGGTATTGACTTAATCCATACCGAGCTAAAGCATCGCTTTACAAATCTTTCCAGATACAGGTAGCTATAGTGTATCATCTTTCAAGTTTCCGCGGCATAATAGAAGACCTGCGACATTCCTGACTTGATGACGATAGGCTTGGTGTTCAGTGAAATATATACGCGATTCAAGGGTGGATTTGATAATTTCAGAAGGCAGTTTAAACTATGCTCATATGTCTTGAAATCTCGAAACAAACCCATCCGTCTAACGTCGCCATAGGTTCTAGGTCGACAATTCCGTTGACGATTGGCAGCAGGGCGCTGTTCGGCGTAATGTTAGGTTCATGCAATAAAACTTATTTCTGGTAAACTATGATTGGGAATTTCTCGCATAAAATCTGACGCGAAAAAGATCGTGAGCGACTTAATATTTGGGAAAAGTGACGATGGTGAGCCGCTGATACCGGTAGACAATTTTTTTAAAATGCGGCGGATGCAAGAATTTTGTCCATATATCCAGTTTCCGATCTAGACCTTTCCAGGTCTGCTCTACTTCGTTCATCTCTGTCATTAAGAACCCCTCTGTGGATAACAGATTTGACCAACTTAGATATATGCGCAGTACTATCATCACATGTTGATTTTCCATGCTTTGGTGATACGGGTAGTTAGTGCACATTTGCTTTATTGTGAGCCTGATCTCTAGGTGCACGACTTCTTCTGTCCATCGATACTTGAGGTCCAATTGCTAGTGTATGTCTGGAAGCTTCAACACCTGCGCCATAGCCTTGTTTATCCGACAAGAATGAATGGTGCCAACCTGGTATTGTTGATCTATATGTTCTCGTAGGTACCTCAAATATTGGAACTGTGCGTCCTCTGCCCCAAGTTGATTGAAGTGCAATAGGAATGAGCGACTTGTTCTTCATTTACAACCTACACATAAATTTGAATTTCATGGTTTTGCGGAATCGAAGCACCAGTGTAACGCTGCGCGGTAGTATTGTAGTTTACTAAAATAATTCTATCTATATATTAACAAGGTCTCGAAACAACTAAAATATCTGTAAATCTTCAATATCTAGTGTACTTCATGCGACAAGGCACAGGGGACGTAGTTTTCTCATGTTGGAGTTATCTACGAAACTGATAGTCCAACTATATCAAGTGTATAGCATTCACTTTTGTTGGATGAACATGACAAGGACGCAAGTGTTGAAGTCTACACTATCAAGTGGGCCTCAAATATCACTGGGTAGAGGACGTCGTGCACCTAAGGACTGGCGTCTCCCTTTACTAAATTTGTATCTCATATCAGCAAAACTTGGTAAACAAACGATGATACCGAGGCAGTTGGCAGGAGTGCTAGTGGCATCTTTTCCGATGTGATCAATAACTGCGCTAGTCCTCTTACTTTGGATGGATTTCTCGCTCTATATTAGGTCGATAGGCTTGTGAAAATCCTTCTGAATCTTTATTACGTTGAATAATAAATATACATATAGGTTTTTGATTTCGGTGGTTTTACGATCCCTCATGAGGCAAAAAATTTTAACTACGTCATTAAAAGTAGGCAGTTCAATGCCCATCTTTTACAATGTCGATGTTCACTTTATCGCTAACCACACCATTAGAGAAACTAGAGGCGCCCCGACTCCCTTGGTAAAATGAAATCTGCGCCTACAGTTCGCAATTGTTACGCTTAGGGGCTGCTTAATACTCATTAACAACATTACACTAGTTTTGCTAATTTTACGAATCAGGAGGTGATTTTCGTGGCAGGTGCCGCGTATTGAATCGCGTTGTGTTTGTAGAGGAAGCGATTTCTCAGGTTTTACCATCGGAGCATAACTTGAATTGTAAACTGGCGGCCCGAAAACTGGTCTGATCCATTCGTTGATTAAATGGGACAGGTTTGATATGCTCAACTAGATTCAAGCTAAGGGCAAGATTGCAAATTCTGATTATATTATCAAAGCTATCTTCAATTATGATCCTGTAGATTTTATGCATAGTCGTGGTCTGGTTTGATGTTGAAATCACAGACAATCATTATGATGTCCGAACACCGCTCAAATCCAAAGGCTAAATCGTATGTCTTTCCAATTAAGTAATTCTTTTCACTAGCAGAATGATTGAGAGTTTATAAATGTCTACATCTAAAATGTGTAAATGTTTACATCTCCAAAAACCAGACTGCCTAAGCCAAATCTAGAATATACCAACGAGAGTTTTTAGTTCTACAGACAAGTGAGGTTTTTGCGGAAACGCTGGATAATCGAATGGAAACAGCATACCTAGGTCAATCACTTGCACTCAGATGACAAAATACTAGCATTTTCTAATGTACTTGACAAGAAGGAGACCCATTGCATAGAGCTAAAACCAATTCTGGTCTGGAATATAGCAATATTGTTAATTTGTTTCTGTCAGAAAAGACTAATTAGCCGACGCGGCAAGATCTCTTACATTCGAAGAGACCATAGATGAAATACCTTTGGGGTTATTTGGGATACAAGGACTAGCAAAGACTGCTCGATGTCTATCGTGCGTACGTTTTTGTGTTTTGTTCAAGTATGGAACAGTTGTTTGTCATCAGCCGCCTTTCTCCAACTTATCCTTAGAACTCGCCTACGTTAGAATGGCTTTTTTCCAATTTTACCGTCCGAACAGAAGCCCACTAGACACTAACTGAACTCTGACGGTAGGTCAAGTTAACGCCGTTTATATTTACTCTTCGACATGTATCAGTCTTTCCACAGAACCATATGAAAAGCCTTTTCATCCTAGGAACCTCATTTTGACGCTCATCTGTAGTAGTTCGTATTCGCTTGTCTATCCTGCGCGCTGGTCAGTGCAGCGTGCACTCATTATTAGTTGAATTAGTCTATACGCTGAAAGTAGGCTGCTCATTAATAAAAGGGATGTGTGATTTGTATTAAGCGTCGTTCTTCTCCTAGATGGTTTATCGCTCAATGAAAATGACCGACATATGCCAAGAATAACCCTTTTTACGACAACGCCTTACGAATGTAACACCCTTGTTGGCTATATACATGTAAAAATATGAATAGCTGTGATTATGCTTATTGTGGTTATTTGACAGTTGATTTCCAGAATACTTAACAACACAAATTACAACTTTTTATTTGATCAAGTGAACGAGAGTTGGGCTGATTTTCTGTTTTGCTTATATTTATTTTGTGAGTGTTTATTGGTGTGTGTGTATGCGGGGTCACTCTTGTGTATGACAGTTTATATTTGAGATCTGATTGCTTTTTTATCAAGTGGTTTAGTTTCTCCTGTATGTTGTCTCCCGTTTCACATTGTTCAATAGTTGTGTTTTGTTACCCCGGTAATTAGGCAGGGTGTGCAAACTGCAGTGTTAATCGCTAATCATGTGCAATTACGGACGCTGTTAATGATGATAGTGATGCTGTTTATGCAGTTGGTTTTACTTCACTCTGTTACCAGTCCGATTGAATGCTTTAGTGTATGTCCAATGTCTTGTCCGTTTCACCTTCATACTAGAATATTGTTATTGGTTAGTGTGATTCGTGGTCAGTCGAATGTTTGTGAAATTTGTGAATTTTATGCCAGGGTTCTTGTTGTTTCATTTAAGTGACCGTGGCTATAAATACTTATTTTTCAAACTGCTTTGTGTAGAACTGAAAAAAAATCATTAAACGGTCTGTGTTCGGCTTTTCAAATATATGCTCGAAAATTGTTGATTTTAATTACATCAGCAATAAACGTATTCTTTATTTTTAAATGTTTTCTTTTCCTAAGAGTGTATAACTTTTATTACTCAAAGGCAGTAGACATTTTGCATAGAGCTTTGTGCACAATGATTATACCGTATAAACTTTTGCTGTTGTTTAGGGAAAACTTCATTTTTGCATGCAGACTGTCAGTTTTAGTACTGATTAGTACCATTCCACTGATTAACGAAGTTTATTTTAATGTGTGAATCATTTCACCGCAAATTGTCAGCTTTCAGATATATTTCCAATCTTATAATAGTTTCGAATAGCATACTTGTTATATAATCTTTAAGCTTAAAATAGGTGTATATCTTCATTTTAAACACTAGATGCTTTAGGTATCAAATGCTGAGTTAATCAGTCCTATGTAACCCTACTGTTGACTTGATTATTAATAATTTATCTGTAGAGATGTATTATCTTTCACAAAACTAACGAGGTCTCTCAATTCGTTCGTATTTCCGCCTGATTTTCTATGCCTTCAACCCTAGTTTCCATCGTTTAGTACAGTGCGGCATTACAGAATTGCAATAATCTCACGTGAGCATTACATTTAAATTATTATATTAATTTTGTCACTATTGATATGTGATAATTAAGTAATATTTATCATCGAAAAGATTACCCATATTTGCGTTATATTTTAATGTTTATTTATTTTATGGTGGTTTTTATGAGCGGGTTCGCTTTTTCCCGACTGTAATTGCTAATTATGTGCTAATATCTTGCAGTGTGTGGTGTTTAATGCAGCTATTACGGATTGGTCACGTTAGGATATGATATATGCACACTTAATGTTCCCAAAAGGCGCCATCTATAAATCTACCGGTGACATGATTCAGAAAAAAATTTTGGTTGTCCGCGAGATTTATGTTCGATTACAACCATCTATTAGATTTGTCTCGATTTACTAGCGAACAGGATATATAGGCTATGTTGTCAGACAATGTGATTACCGAAATAGTGTATTTTTTTAGCTAGATCTAAGGGGGAGGTAATAAAGAGCAGCTGTATATGACTGATCTACTCGTAATTTATGTTTTTTTTCTACATTATACAATGCTTCTTTTATACTAAAGAAGGAATATACAAGATAGGATTTTTGTTTATATAAAGATAGCAACATTGACATAATTATTATCACCACCCGCGCAACGCATTTTTCTAATGGTCTAAATACTCAATTCAATACATCTTCCCAGGTAGCGTGGTGCTTGTTCTATAATAACAAATTGGGGTCGTTAGTTAAAAATTTAGCTCTAAATTTATGCTATATAGTCTCCACATAAAGGAAAGGCTAACCAAGAAACATTAGTTAGTATATAACTGAAAATTATGTAGTATGCGACAGGGTGGCTCACCATCATCATCATCATCATCTTGCACAGCTCTACAAAAGCCAAAAGTGACTAATGTTTCACTGCCATATAACCATAAGAAGCGAACATTATAATTCGTGTTGTTCATGGTTATATGTGGACCGTAAAAGAACACTAGGTCGTCCATTCCTAGAGAGGATTGTATTTGTTCAGAGTTTTTCTTCTCCTAGATAGTCTGC
This sequence comes from Eudiplozoon nipponicum, assembly GCA_029291075.1. Classification (NCBI taxonomy): domain Eukaryota; kingdom Metazoa; phylum Platyhelminthes; class Monogenea; order Mazocraeidea; family Diplozoidae; genus Eudiplozoon; species Eudiplozoon nipponicum. The sequence goes on along the minus strand of JAQBSW010002107.1, from coordinate 29,833 downwards.
CAACCAAGACGGATGAGCACTATCTGTCCAGATGTCAGTGGCCAAAGTTTCCTTCAGCATCCGAAACTTTCCCTTCGCGCCTGGAACGCTTGATCTCATTCCGGCATTACACATTTAACAATTAAAGTTACTGCGTAGTTAGACCAAACTCGAGGCTTCACATGAAACGGGATTATGGCTGTCCCTTTTAGACCCGGGAAGGTTCATCCTACCATTCCCGGGATGACTAGCTTGTGCCCGCCAGTCGTCAGGCCGGAATTTCTATGGCTCAGTGATTGGAGCAACGGACTCCAAGGCAGACGTGCCCAGGTTTGAGCCTTGTCCGCGACAAACTTTGGACATGGTGTGTTTTTCATTACTTATGAAAATAATTCCTTTAATTTATTTTTTGTTTTGAACTGACGCACTTCGTAAAAAGTTAGTTTATAAAGCACCAGGAGAATATAGCAAAGTCAGCAAAAGCAAAGGTTTGATCGCGCTACCGCGTACACATCGTGTTTATAATCACTGCACACACCTATTATATGGTTGATCAAATAATATGGTACAGTTGGACGTTGCGATCTGTTAAACGTATGCTCTTTATGGAATTGGTATAGCTAACTCAGCGTCTGGGCAATTACATTGTGGTATCCAATCGTTGACAACCTGTGTTGTGCAGAAACTAGAAAAATATACCACCATTATAAAGATTGCATATATTGATAAGTAGCCAGTAAGCACGAAACACATATGTAGGTGGCGCTACTGCTGTTGTTAGTACTGACTCTCGTATGCCTTCGCGATGCTATGAGGGCTAACATATTACTAGACACGCCATATCTAACAGAAAAGTGTTGTTACCTTAGTTATTAAAAACCCATAATGTATTTTAAGAAAGGTAGTTTATAGAAACTCCTTGTCTTAACATAATAAAAAATTGGTAATACTTTTCTATGTTATTCCAGGATACCCGTTTTAACATCCTAGTTTTTGATAGCACTCCTCAGAAAAACAGACTGTATTGAAATGCGTTACGTTATTCTAAATTTTGTGTTAGTGTGTCTGCTGTAATGGCTCCCGCCAAATGTGAAGAGACAGAAACGCAACGTAGTGTGAAGGCGCGGCATGTACGATCTACTCGCCGTTCAACACAGGGTGTCAGTGCTGACCTCTTAGAGGAGGCAAAACGTCAGTTGAATAGTGGTTCAGTTGGCAGTGCAGCATCTACAGGTAGCACTGCCAGTGCGTCAGAAAGTGCATCATTAAAGCCGGGTCGTTCTGGTGCATCAAATGCTTCATCGAGTAAGTTTTAAATCTTTTTAAGCTTTTAGATTTTACACACATACATATATATATATATATATATATATATATATATATATATATATATATATAGTGCCATAAACTGGTCAGTCTATTCTATTTCTCGATGAAAACAGTAAGAACAAAATCCACATGATAGCACATTCAATTATTTTTTGAAGATATAATCAAATAGTCTTTGAGTGTCAATCATATCGTTCAATCAATTCCAGTCACAATTTCATGTTCGCAATCACGTTAATAATTATTTAAACAAACGATAGAAGACTATTTTAGAAAAATGGCCCAATTTACGAAAATGATAAATGTTCTTGATCTAACATTACGACCACTAGTGACCTGTAAAACCGGTGCTTTTATGCTATCGCGAGAAATTGATTGTATGCTGAGTAGTACTAGTGGCAGTGCAGTGAGCCAGTCGGATTGTTCGCTGGATGCGCACAACGCTGACTTTAACTCGCGATGAAGTCGTCCAACAAGACCGTTACATTGAATGCTGTTGTTCTTCGCACATCAACTCCAAGGAAATTTAGGTTTTCTTAAAATATACGTATCATAAAATTCGGACTTTGGTCAGTGACTACTATGTCTGGTACTCCAATTCTTGCCACCCAGTTTAGGAAGAACGCATAGGTAATGGTCTGAGGCCATCTTGTGTACCGATCAATTATTGTCATGCAATAAAGGAAATCACGTACTTTATGGAGTGTGATTAGATCAACATGGATAAATCTAAAATGAGCGTTAGGCAGCCCGAAACGGATAAAATCTGAGTGAGTATGACAAAAGGCTTTTGAGATTTCACATGAACGGCACGCTTTAACCCATTCGGTAATATAACGACGAATGATATGCCAAAATTATAGTGTTCTTGTAACACCATTATCGTTTCATTCACACCAGGATGACTCAGATTGTGATATTCATCAAATGCCGGATGTGGACAGTCTGGTGGAAGCCAAATTTTACTAGCCACCACTCTTTCGATATTGTATGCGTTGACCTCTGCATCGCCTTGCTCGAAACTATTAAATCTGTTGGGGTACCTTCGCCGCCATGTGAGTTCTTTGTCGGTTTCTTGTTTGGTCTGGATATCTTACCATAGCGACAGTTTTGCTTTTTGATGGATTATTGAATTTATTTTAATGAGAGGTAAACAATCGGCTACCGCATTATTTTCTCCTTTCACATGAGTAATGCTAAAGTTTAACTGACTAAGGCGAATCATTTACCGTATTACACTTTGCGGATAATTCAGTGAACCTTTCTGTTAGGCCTCCAATAATGAAGCCTTGTCGATCTTCACTTGGATGAGCTAGCACAGGTGATCTCGTTCAAATTGGAGGCAGGTGTCATACAGAGTTAGTAATTCTGCTTCAATTGCCGAATATTTCTTTTTCCGCGGCTTTCAATTTTCTGGAATAAAATGCGATGGGATACATTTCACCATCGACTTCTTGTTCTAGTATAGCGCCCGGGACCACATCGGATGCGTCGGTTGACAGTTTCAAAGGTGCATTTTGATGAACGGCATGTTGTATGTTACGCAAGCAGCTCTTTTATTCATTACCATTTCCTTATGGTAATGTTTATATTAAATCTCTTTTATTCGTTGGAGCATTAGCTGGTAGTTTGTGTCCCGGCACAGACGCGAGTTTAACTTAGGCGACTTGAACCATTGTCATCATCGGAACACGAATTTGCCACGTTTAAGAGAATAAAAATTGATCAATACGAGCGAGAGTCTATTTGATGTCTATTAAATTCTTTTCAAAATCATCCGAGGCCAGTATCACATCATCGACGTAAGAATGAGTATGTGGAAGTTTACGTAGAACCTCGCTCATAAATCTTTGAAATATCTGTGATGCATCGCACAGATCAAAGGGCATACGCGTATATAACCCAAAAGAAATAATGGCAGATGTTTTCACGATGCTTTCATCGTGACGAGGAATCTAATGATAAGCTGACTTCAGATCATGAACTGTAAACCATTTGCGTTGGGCTATTTCTTCAATAGCTCCTTTTGGCTTTATTTATTCGATAACGACCCGGAATTGTAACTTTGAGGGCACGATAATCCCCATATAATCTCTATTCACCAACGTGTTGCTTGGCTTGCACGTGAATAGCCGATGCCCATGGACTAGAACTATGACGAATAATACCGTTCTCTAACATAGGATCCTAAATGGCCTCGGTTGCATGTAGCTTTTTCTGATCTACGGGTCGAGCCCTGGCAAAGACTGGTAGACCTTTTGTTGCTATATGATGCCGCGTAGTAAACCTAGCCAGACTGGTTGGGTCTGATATTATAATATTTGTGATATTCGGAAAAAAGTTGATCTCACGTATTCGTCTGTGAGCGGATTCGATTGAGTCATTACTCTTGGGTGAAAAAAACAGCCAATCGTCATTGATAACAAAGGTACGCAAACTTCGTGACTCCGTCGTACAGTCCATCCCATCCTCAACGTGGTACGACGGTGTCAACCATGTTTCGATGGCCGATCGTACATGAGCTAACGGGGCTATGGCGGTGGTGTCACCAGGGCGTGGTGGATCTCCGACCGGCAATCGGATCTCCTATAAAATACCACATGAACCCGACGACGGCACCATGACTCGGCGTGTGTTCCCCGCCACAAAAGGGGTCAACAGCCACAGGATTACATGGACTCCTGGACAGTACCCCGTACTTCCGAATGGCGAATGAGCTCTCAACAGCCACCGGCAACCATGCAACTTACTGCTGCCTTGCAGACTGCGCTTGGATGTGCAAAGGCTAGAGGTGCGTCCTCGATCAAAAAGCCGAGTGGTGAGGGGACACCACTTGTACCAAATTCCCAAGAAACTCCATGAAATGTCACTGGAGCCGGCTTATCCTCCAAAAGGAGTCAGCCGCAGTAAAGTAAAGTAAAAAAAACTTCGTGACTTGATCTAGCAAGGTACCTTTGGCTGTATCATTTATCAGTTCATACTTTGGAAGTAAATCTAAGCCAAGTATATAATATGGCATATCCGCGACGACAAACGTTCACGGGAACACTCGACTTAAGCCTAGTGATATTCTGAGATCTGCCAAGCTGTGTTTCAATTGAATGACCGTTGGCAGCTTTTAGCTGCAAATTACTGGAAAATTTGGCGTTACTAATGTTATTGAAGCTCCTGTATCTACCACGAGCGCGACCCGCGAGAGTGGATCTGAAGCAGCCATTAACGACGCTGTTTTCTGTTTGACAAATGTAATACGCGCCGTACTTACTTCCTCTTTACTCTTCTGTTTGAAGGTCTGAACATTATTCTTAGGTAGACTGGATGTGGACCGCCGTGAAAATTCACACACTATACCATCTTTACATGTTCTGAGGCGATTTCTGGTTGTGTCCTCATATAAAATGATTTACACATCTGTTATTAGGACTGAACGCTGGGGGACACCTGTCTGATTTTGGGTGACTGACTGATTTTATGGAAATTGACATATTTATACTATTTTGCTGACAATGCGTTGAAAGGCCGTAACGATGCGCTCTGTTCGATAGTGACAGGGTGCAGGACGGTCGTTGCGACGATGGACGGGGACGTTGCGGATGATGCGATGGCAGGCTGGAATCCTTCATCTTTCTAAGTTACCTCTATGTGATTGGACATTACCGTTATAACCCTACTCTAAAAATTCTTAAACTCTGCCGAAATGTGCATAATAACTATCTAATGAACTATTTGAGAAACTTAACATATCGGCACTTGAGAGTTCAGACATTATATCACCACGATAATTTATCACTAAATTTTTGAGCAGTAAGTATTCGACCAAAAGTTATAAGCACAAAATTAGTGACTTACAAACTAAACTTTCAATGTTTCTAAATTAAATATGATTACCATTTAATTGTCTCTGAAAAATCTAAAATGATTTAGCTCTAACAAAAAGGAAACTCGGATTTTAAATTTCTATGCACACAAAAATTATTTCAGTAGAGTGTTGAACAGCATTATGTTTGTCAGCTTAAAAATGTCTTAATTATTGCACATACATTATTTTATGATTAATGGTAGTTCTTTTTAAAAATGAAGACTAGGACATCATTTAAAATAACTGTTCAAAATTTGAAATTTTGTGAAATTACCTGTCTCCTATAACGGGCGCCAGTTTGTAGCGCCGCCAACTGGTCAATATTTTTATTTCTCGATGAACACAGTAAATACAAAATTCACATGATAGCACAATCAATTATTTATTGAAGATATAATCCTTTATAATCAAATAGTCTTTGAGTGCCAATCACATCGTTCAATCACTAGCTCTCTGGCCACAATTGATTCAAGTCAAAATTTCCAGTTCGCAATCATGTTAGCAATTATTTGTACAGAAGAGAAAAGTGTAAAACGCCCCGGCTTCAAGTAAATGCCGTACAACGTCACAAAGTCAGTTAGTTGCCAATATGGCTGAGATTAGTAATGTTTGAGGCCCTTATTAGGACCGGTATTGCGTTCTCCGGCAAATGCCGAGAAAGTAAGTTATTGTAGCAGTGTCTAGAAATAATCCTAGACACTTGAGACCAACTCTGCTTGACTGGCTATTGTTATGGCGTTGACATCAGCGGCGAGAGACTGTTAATGCTGAGTTTTGTCTCGTTGAAGATCTGCCACAACACCGTGGTAACTGGCAAACGTGAAGGTCCAATAAATAGATTTTGCTCCGTCTCACTAGTTGTGCGGCAACAAGATTGGCGTGACTGACATTGACTCTGCGAGTGAAGCAAGTCCAGAAGTCAGCGTAGGTGAAAAGTCAGTATGACAGGAGACAACACTCACACGTAGTGCACAGCGGAAGCCAAACGTGATAACTGACTGGCATGGTAAATTCACCGTGCTTATATGGCCTGAAATCGAAAGCTCGCATGCCATTGGTTATGACATACAGTAAGCGGCGTTGTCACGAAGTATGTTGTCCATGAATCTTTGAAATGTCTGTGTAACATACTTAAGTCCTAAAGGCATGTTAATATATAAGAAAAGGCCAAATGGAGCTGACCCCAGTATTTTCAATATCTTCTGGTGCTACCGGGATGGGATGGTGGATGTGGTCTGAGGTCAATCACTAAGAAGAAATTGCCGTCGTTTAGTTTCTTAAGTAAGGTGTTAATATTGGGAATAGGATACGCATCAGATATTGTCGCTTAATTTAACTTGCGGTAATCTTCACAGACTCTGTACGATCCGTTTTATTTGGAGATTAAGTTCAGTGGTGACGCCCATGAACTTTTCGATGGTCTGATGATTCCCTCTTCCAACAGCCTTGAAAATTCCTCTTGGGCAGCTTTCAATTTAGCAGGGGCCATTGGTCGCTTCTTGAGTGTAATAGGTTGTCCTTCTGTGACGATATGGTGCATCGTGTCGGAGACTCATAGCTGTGACTTGCTGTGATCGAAAAGCAACTTGTGTTCTCGAAGAGCTGCTGATATCTCTGCTGAATGATGCACTAGGGTTTGCTGAATGACCTGTAACTCCAAACGCTCGGAGGCAAGTGTCCAAAAACTGCTCGAGTCCGGTGGACGGGTCGATGATATTTTGATTGGCAAGATCAACAATGAGCCGAAATTTCAAAATGAAATCGAGGCCTATTATGTTGTGTGAGATCTTGGCGACGATGAAGTTGTGAGTAAATTCACGCCGTAAACCTATGTTGAGTGTGCGATACCGGCTGCCATATGTAGGTATGGGCTCCCCTGTAGCTGTTGAGAGTAAAACGCCTAGCGACATCTCGGCCATTGAATCACCCTTGAGAACTGAGACTGTTGCGTCTGTGTCTACGATGAATTCTTCGCCAGTTCTGAAATCAAGAAGATGCAGAAGTTTATTGGGCTTTTTGGCCGGGTCATGCATATGCTGCGTGGCATATTCGGCGTGGACGAATAGGGTTAATAAGAATGTCAGATTGTAAGTGATTGTTTCCTTGTGACGCCGCTGATGCCGTTGATGCGCAGAAAGTACGGTCTTCTACTTTCTGCGCCACACGTTTCCTGATTCTGATGCTCCACTGCATCTGTTTTATGTGGTCTTTCCCGTCAACTGTGGAAATTGGCATTCATTTGGAAATTCTTCCGAACGACAGCGACAGATTTGACATGAATAAAAAAATTCTGGTGATAATAGCACCAGTTCTTTGGGGCATATCTGTTAAAAGATTGCAGGGATCTAGATCGCCGCTTACTGTTATTTTGGCTATTTTGGGTGTAAAAATGGGTCGAGCGTTCACCTAATTTTGCATGGATTTATCTATAGCCAATCCATCTAGGACTTTAGCCATGTTCGCTATTGTCCTTTCTAAAGACGAGATCCTATCATCCTGCGGGGAAGGCCAAAAGGATGACGACTTTAACTTAGGTTCCAAAACCCTAAATTCTAACACATCTCTCAGATAAGTCATCTATTGAGAGTGTTGGGGAGCTGTCTGGCGATCAATTTTAGTGACTGGGGAAGTTTGTTAATAAAACAACCTTAGTCTCATGATCAGAAATATTGGTTTTATACCAAGGCTTCCGCAGTTCACTTAAAATCTCAATGGGGCCAAGGTTTGGCACGTCTAACTGCGCATAATATATTATATGTGCAGCTTCGGTGGGACCTAGCAAAGATTCTACTTTATTTTTGAGGCCCAAAATGGAATTCCATAGCTTCCTAATGGCCTCAAGCTTCGGATAAATCTGTCGCTGCAATTCTGAAGGTAATTTAGCGAAAACTTTTGACAGTGTTTGATGACTGTCATAATCTAGATACGGAGGAAAGCGGAGTCTACGCGCATAAAGAATAGTTCGCTATCTCCATCTTAAACAGGAACATCAATATCTAAAATTGGACCTGACATTCTAACAATCTTACAAGATCTTAAAAGCATAAATTTATAAGCAAGCTGAAATGTATAAAAATACGTGAAACGAAACGCTTACCAGAATCTGCTTCCACAGTCGAAACTGATGTGAGGAGCATAGAACACAGATGAAATTAGTTCTTTCACAAAATCACAAGTCACAGTTCTGCACTTTCGTACAGTCAATAATGTTCTTTCACAAAATCAAAAAATATATTCTGCGTCCACATTCCAGTTTGGCACACGAGATCTCAATGGCGTACAGTTTTGTACGTAGGAGAAAAATTTTGAGTTGAACAACTTCCCTCAAAATAATTACCTGCAAGACCTCGACTTAAAAAAGATTCACAACCGGAGTAAATTGTGGTATATGCTAACGTCACTCAGTCAGTTAGGTGCCAAGATGGCTAAGATTAGAACTGTTGGGGTCCTTTATTATGGCCGGTATCGCGTTCTCCGGCAAATACCGAGCAAGTTAGTGTAGCAGTGTCTAGAAATACTCCTAGACACTTGAGACCAGCTCTGGTTGACTGGCTATTGTTGCTTCTGTTGTGGCGTTGACATCAGCGGCGAGAGACTGTGTGAAGGCTGAGTATTGTCTCGTTGAAGATCTGCGACAACACCGTGGTAACTGGCACACGTGAAGGTCCAATAAGTAGATGTTGCTCCGTCTCACTAGTTGTGCAGCAACAAGATTGGCGTGACTAAATTTGACTCTGCGTGTGAAGCAAGTCCAGAAGTCAGCGTAGGTGAAAAGTCAGTATGACAGGAGACAGCACGCACACGTAGTGCACAGAAGAAGGCAAACTTGATAACTGACTGGCATGGTAAATTCACCGTGCTTATATAGCCTGAAATCGAAAGCTCGCACGCCATTGGTTAACGGCAAATTTCGCTTGTTTTAATTGGTGCCGCGTAAATTAAATTTGAATTTCATTTAGGCAATATGTCGGCGAATTGTTCTTTAGCCTTTACAAAAGTCTGTATTATAAAAATTGCCTAATTTAAGAAAATGGTAAACATTCTTAATCTAACCTTACGAACATCAGTAAACATGCCTGATAAATTGAAAGTAGTGTTCTGTACATAAAAGAATAAAAATGGCCCTAAAAATCCAAATTTTCCGGCCGGATAGCCCAGGGGCCTTAACCAGTCTTACCGGAGATTTTTTTATTTTCTAATTACGTTGCCCTCTTCAACACATTTGAATAAATTTAATCTAAGTTTCTTTATATGTTCTAAGTAAAAACTGATATGTGTTATAGTAATTGTAACTCCCGTGCAATATTGATTTCTGGCCTGAAAACCGTCGGATACCTGCAAGTTGTATCGGCAACTATCTTTTCCAGCATAAAATTATATATATATATATATATATATATATATATATATATAATGTTCTTGTGGATTCATTTGATGGTTTTCGTCGCTTCTCGTGCTTGCATTCTTCTGATCCAGGGAATGTATGTGGATGGGCGAGTCTAAACTTTGCGCTCCTAGAACTGGCACATAATTCTCGTCATGGTGCACATGTTTGACTTCAATCTTTTTTTACGATCCTCGAATTGTTTAATCAATAGGCGTTGATATTTCGTTCTCATTACTCCAGGCTTTGCTGGGGCTCTTTTTAAAGATGTGCGTGCGTTTGTGTATGTTTTTTGTAGCGCGTTTTTAAAAAATTATTTTGATTGTATTAATAAAAAAAGTATTTTATTTGCACAGAATTATTCGAAACTACTTTTATCGTGAAAATGCAATGCCCTAACAAAGGAGTTACTTTAGAAATACTACGAAATACCAGTCATCTCCGTTCTTTTATTTAATATTACATAACCATTTATTTAGTTAGTTTTGGGACTAGTGCTGGCATCTGCATGAAACCCAAGTTTCAATCTGGTTACACATTTTTATTATGCTATCTGCAAATAGTCTGGTCACTGTGAGCTTGAGATACACATCAATTCCGTAGTATCTAACCACTCACATAACGTAGCAAAATTATTGTCAGTCTCGCGTATTTACAAGTTTCGATCTTCTATGGCCATCATCAGAGCAGGATGTATACTTTTTGGTCACAGAGAGTACGTATAACATGGGTTTCACTCTTTTGTATGCTTAAAATATTCATAAAGCTTTTCTGAGCTGCGCACTTTAACATGTTCTCTAATGTCAATGCTATGTAGAGTTGAATATAGCGTATCCCTGACTTGGGTTTTATGCTACCATTACATATTCCGTTATCTTCCTCTGCCGCTTTGTTCTATAACTTACTCGGTCTTGTATATATTGTGTCATGATCCAGGTGGTCTCGATTCTGTGTCGTGTAGTTTGGTCTTTCAGCCTTGGCCTGGGATCTTCTATAGTTTATTCAGTTTTTTTAATGTTTATGCAGTAGTGTTCGTTTTGCTTAGGTTTATATGGTGGTAACAGTGATTATTTTCCAGATAATGCATTTCATGATATCACCAAGATTTTAATGGAGATTATACAGTTATTCTCCCCAAAAAGGACGACTTAGCGTTCTGTACCTGCCCACGCTTGTCTATGGATATTAAGAAAGATACTGATTTCATGGCCATGTTACGCTAAAACATAGACATTTGAATGTTTTCTTAACGTTTTGGTCTATTTTTTAAAATTCATTCAGTTATTTAAAGTTGCGTTTCAGATATTTAGGTGTGATTAAGGCCTTTTTTATCTTAGAACCATCTATGTTTTTTTCTGGTATTTGTCGTTTGTAATTTTCTAGTAAATTCTGACTATTATATTTGAAACAAGACTGTGTTTATTTTCTTCAGTGTATAATTTTCTTAACAGTACTATTTTTATATTAAAAGATTTATAACTAATAGATTGTAGCTTTTAAACAGCATGTATATAATTTTGAAGTCAGTCATTTTTGTGTATTGATAATGTTTTAATATCATTTATTTATAAACATGCAGTAGCTGCTGGCCGATTACTAAACTGTCGAATCCAGGGGCATTTTCAACTAAACATAGGGGACAAAAGAAACTTCTCCGCATTAGCTGAACACAGCAGTTATTTATTGTTTCTTGTGGAGAATATATATATATATATATATATATATATATATATATATATCTGCAACTGTATATTAGGTATTGCGCACCTAGTAATAAATTAGTTCAAATAGAACCAGGAGCATTAACTAAACGTATAATCACCTGTATACTTGTATTTCGTGCTAACTGGTGACTCACCATTAGGAGTAACAGATATTTAGATGTTATTGTAATTCTCAATTTTGGTGAAATTTAGCATATCCTGAAATGAATTTTGTTGGTGCCATGCTCCGTCTCGGCATTTCGAAAACTATAGTTTGGGTACTTTTCACAGGATCGGTATATATTATATATCATGAATTGGATTTCAGGCCTCATTGTCGAAGACTATGTAAAGTTAACTTCGTTACTTGCTGAATACCAATTCGTATAGGAGATTTTACCGTCCATATGTCCCATATATCTTGACCAAATATATGTTGGGTATAGGTCTTAGTACCGGCTCCTTCTGATGAGTCTCCAGTAATCACGAAAAGTATGTGTACATGAGATCACACGTTTCGTTCATGCTGACTGGTTAATCATTCTGGTCCTATTTGAACTAATTTGTTACTAGGTGCGCAACATCGATTACACAATAGTTGAACACAATATTTATAAAAACGATCTAATCTAGGCGGATTTGCAAAGCAAGAAACTAAAAGTAACTACACAGCAGAATTTGTCAATTGCAACATCTGTAATCGGCAACTAAAGACATGTGTGTACATGCAAGTATGTATTAGGTTTTGCGAACCTAGTAACAAATTAGTTCAGTTGTGACCAGAAGGATAAACGAAAGGCAGCATGAACGGAAAGTATAATCTCATGCACATTCGTTTCGTGCTTACTGGCGACTCATCAGTAGGAGCCGGTATTACGCCCTTTAACCACTATATATTCGGTAGAAGAATGTGGAATAATAGGACGGTACAATCTCCTAGACGAATGTGTAAACCTGTAATAGTGAACCGGTAAGCATGACATCATTCAATTCAATATATTACAGTTAAATACTGTTTGTTGCGAAGAGCTAATATATATGCAGGTATGTATTAGGTTTTGCGAACCTAGTAACAAATGTGATAACTGATATCGATGAAGGCCAGAGTGTATGGTTTAACTGGAGTAACAGGTGTTCGGATATTGTTGTAATTCTCAATTTGGGTGAACTTTAGCATAAATTTATATCCATCAGGTTGGTATCATGTACCGACTCGGAAACCATAGTGTTAGTATCCGGTACTCATCGATTTCAAAAAAGGTATCAGTTACTAACACAATAGCCATAGTGTTAGTATCCTTTACAGACTCGGTATATATATTATATAGTGTGTGTTAGCATTGAAGTCGTATTGTCGTTGACTTTAGATTATGTTAGCTTCACTATTACAGGTTTACACATTCGTCTAGGATATCTTAATTTTAACTAACGTGCATGCTTGAATAGAATTTGAAACTAATAAATTATCCTTTGTTAATTTTAGCGTATACAGCTGCGCTGACACCGCTTAGTGGGGGTAGCCTGAATACACCATGTAGCTCCATGGGATTACCAATGACGCATCCTATCACACCTGGTGATAATATTTCAAATTCGACCGTATCGTCTTGCGGTATTGCAAGTTCTAACGTGCAGTCGCACACCGGCATAGACGCCGCTAACAGTAGTGCCGCTACGCTGAATACTGTCAGTGTTGCTGGTTCAAGCGTACGAATGCGACGACGAGAGCGTCAAAAGGAACAGGAGGCTGCTGCGGTTTCAACAGCTTTGACTGACACAGTCACCTTTAATCAACAACCAAAAGAGGTATAAATTAACTTAATTTGGCTTCTCCTTATACTGTTCATTCTTGATGAGTTTAGTAATTTATTTATTTACCGTTATAGCTAATCTAATCCGCCTTGCTAATTTTTTATAGTATACCTTTCGTTTTTATACAAATTTCTTCATTATCGCCGTGTTTTACTTACTAATTAGTCAGATTAGACAATATAACAGCTGGATACTGTTTGTGGCGGAGAACTAATATATATGCAATTATATTTTAGGTGTTGCGCACCATGTACCTTTTCGGTAATATAATGCTGCTATCGGGTACTGACACACAATAACCATAGACTCGTTATATATATATATATATATATATATATATATATATATATATATATCTCCGAGTGGTGAGGGGACACCACTTGTACCAAATTCCCAAGAAACTCCATGAAATGTGGAGCCGGCTTATCCTCCAAAAGGAGTCAGCCGCAGTAAAAAATATATATATATATATATATATATATATATATGAGGTCTTTGATGTCATTGGTGTCTATAGGGAAATCAAAGAACTCCTTTTTGATGAGGTCACGCAAGATCTCCGTTGTCTTATCCATTGGCATGTTTGTAAATAAGGATGAGACGTCAAGCAAGACCATTTTATTCTGTAGGAGGTTCTTCCCCTTCAGTTCATTTGCTAGTTCGAAGAAGTTCTTGATAGTGTTTGCGTTTATGATGCTCCGTATTGGTTGAGGTATTTGGCAGAGAAACTTGGCTGGTTTATGTTGTGGAGCGTTGATCATTGACATAATAGGTCGCATCGAGGGAGCTCCTGAGGCTGTCACGGCTTTATGAGTTTTTGGTTTGCCGTACAATCTTGCGGTGTTTGTTCCGACGGCTTTTGCCTTTTGGATGTCTTCTATGAGTTTTGATCTAACATCGGAATCAGCCACCGATGTTAAAACGTGTTTTTCCATCTTTTTCATAATTGTATTAATTCTTGATTCGATGTTTGTTGAATCATCTTTCTGTTTGACGTCTTGCTGAAATTTACATTGATCATTTATAAAATCGTTCATGGACTGATCCTTTGTCGGGTGTGGCAAGTCGTATGGATTTGTCTGATTGTAGTTTTCTGAGTTCGTCTATGTGCTGTGTGAACTAGCAAATGAACTGATGGGGAAGAACATCCTACAGAATAAAATGGTGTCGCTTGACGTCTCATCCTTATTTACAAACATACCACTGGATAAAACAACGGAGATCTTGTGGGACCTCACCAAAAATGAGTTTTTTTTATCTCCCTATAGACACCAATGACATCAAAGACTCATTAGCATGTACTAAAACGTGCAATATATATATATATATATATATATATATACATATATATATATATAGAAAGATCAATCTATATATATATATATATATATATATATATTATATAGTCTGAGTTAGCGTTGAAGTCGCATTGTCGAGACTTTATATAGTGTTAGCTTCACTACTGCAGGTTTACACATTCGTCTAGGAGATTGTACCGTCCTATTATCCCACATTCCTCACCAAAATATATAATGGGTAAAGGGCGTAATACCGGCTCCTACTGATGAGTCGCCAGTAAGCACGAAACGAATGTGCATGAGATTATACTTTCCGTTCATGCTGCCTTTGGTTTATCCTTCTGGTCACAACTGAACTAATTTGTTACTAGGTTCGCAACACCTAATACATACTTGCATATATATTAGTTCTCCGCAACAAACAGTATTTAACTGTTATATATTGAATTGAATGATGTCATGCTTACCGCGAAATGTGATAACTGATATCGATCAAGGCCAGAGTGTATGGATTTACTGGAGTAACAGGTGTTCAGAAATAGTTGTAATTCTCAATTTCGTGAACTATAGCATACATTGAAATCCATCATGTTGGTACCATGTACCGACTCGGAAACCATAGTGTTAGTACCATGTACCTTTTCGGTACTATAATGTTGGTATCGGGTACTGACACAATAGCCATAGTGTTGGTATCCTTTACAGACTCGGTATATATATTATATAGAGTGAGTTAGCGTTGAAGTCGCATTGTCGAGACTTTATATGATGTTAGCTTCACTATTGCAGGTTTACACATTCGTCTAGGAGATTGTACCGTCCTATTATTCCACATTCCTCACCCAAATATATAGTGGTTAAAGGGCGTAATACCGGCTCCTACTGATGAGTCGCCAGTAAGCACGAAACGAATGTGCACGAGATTATACTTTCCGTTCATGCTGTCTTTGGTTTATCCTTCTGGTCATAATTGAACTAATTGGTTACTAGGTGCTCAACACCTAATAAATAATTGCATATGTAGCTTGACAACCAATCTATCAATTATGCCATGCTTTCGTAATTATTAAACGATTCATCGAAGCACGAATTGGTGGAACATAGGGAGGCAGTATATTTCGTAATCATTACGCCACTAACTATATTCATTGTTTCGTCTCAGATATTTTATTAGATTAAACATTTCGCTAATTAAAAGATCAGTGATTGCCCGAGCGATGATAATTATTTCAACCAAGTTTGTGAACTTGATATAAACATCAATCCAATTGTATATACATTTGTCAGTATAAACTAAGCATTGTGATGTCTAGAAGGCATTAAATCGGCAGTAAATACTGAAAACAGTATTTCATGTCTCTCAAAGCATATTATTTTTTCATTTCCATTTAATTTTTTGGCATTCTAAATTCTCTGTTTTTGTGTGAATTACATGCTTTGCATTGCGTAGTTAGCTGACTAAGCTGTCTCAGTAAATTCATTTTTCATAGTGCCTATTTATGTAGGACTCAAACTGGTAAAATATTTTAACGAGAAAAGTGAGTCTTATCTCGGCAGCTTAAAGTGACTGTTTTGTGGTGAGCCATTGGTTCCAACTTTATTGATAAAATACTCTTTAAGGATGAAGCCATCGTCTGATAAATGAATTTGTCTTCAGAAAAAGATTTTTTCTAAAGTTCGACTACAACAAACAATATCTGGATGTGTTCATTTGACTTGGTTAGTTATTTAAGCGCGTGTACACAGTCAGAGGCAACACGTAGCTTAACACTAACTATAAAACGCATTCTTGTTGTCGGCCCGTAGCAACAATATGTTACGGTATGACGGCTGACGTCGCTTGTTAGTTGTACCAGTAATGATGGCATGGAACACAGCCATTATCCTGATTCATATGAAGCTTTGATTTCGGTTTATTTACATAATCGAACTTATTGTAAATGTAGGTGACGGAATGAGAGCAATATTGTTTCTCGGTGGAAAGATCTATATTATTATTTTTATTCAAATTCACAAAATTTCGATATCACTGCTACATTACACTTGATTAGTGCATTATCAAACCATCATTATTTAATACCATAAGACAAAACTAAGGAAACACTCTAGCTTTATATGGATGACTTGTATTTTAAGTATCATAATGCAGTAATCTGGTTCCAATAGGAGAGGAATATCGCCACTTTGCTTTTAAAGATAAGCTCATTCAGATTTCTCAACACATTCTGGAATGTCATAGAACTAGCTACATAATTTGTCATTACTTCTCCAGTCGTATACCAGGAGAAAGTAGTTTACTTTCTAAATATGAATGGACCATATGAAGACTGCCTCTGAATTTACAAACGTATTGTTAATTAATTTAGTTTTGAACGGTACAATTCATGGTGCACTGAACGGGCCCTTTAACGAAGCTCTATCGTGGCAATAGTTTACCACAAACTCTGTCAATCGATCGACCAGGCTGTCGATGAAGTTAGATTAGATTGCATGGGATTATGTTTTGAAGGGTTGTTGCGCAGTGCGAGCTTCATATGATGATATTCCGCGAGTTGCGTTCGCGGGTTGTTGCTTTGCACTATCAGTTTCACAAAGATCCGATTGATCACCATTTCCAAGTATGCATCTGTTTTGTCTTCGATCAGGCTGGGTGCGTATTCGTCCCTTTCTTCCGAAGGCTTCAACATCGTTCATACTAACCATTGGAAATGCGGTGCTATACAATCTTTGTTTACTGGCGACGTTTCGGCGCGTTATATCCAGCACCATCATCAGGCCACTATACACAGCACAATACTCACAATAGCAGATTTAAGCAAATGTGGAAACCTCGTTCCGAAACCGTTCTATTTATATTTTATTTTTTTTGACTCACCAATGGTTTTAAACAAAGAATTTGTCTCAGTAACTAAACTCAATATATGCATATGCCTAGCGAACATGAAAACCCTCACTCATCAATTAAATTTATATATATATATATATATATATATATATATATATATATATATATATATATATATATATATATATATAAAATCTGCAATTAGCAGACCATTCCTTACCTAAGTATAAATGCAGCTAACTCAAATTCTCAGTATACATAATCTCATGTCGTGTGCAGAATAATGTACGGTAGAGAGAAAACATCGAACATTTTTGTTATATTTGTACTGTTACGTTAGCACGGTAATCAAGTTAAAAATTCAATATTGATGAAACGAAAGACCTGAATGTCAAATACTGTGTTTTATGAGGTATTGCGCACCTAGTAACAAATTAGTTCAAGTGTGGCACACCAAGTTACCTAGATGGAAAGAATTAATGTCAGATGCCTCTTAGGTCGAGAATAAAGAGAGAAAGGAAGAGACAGTATGGACAAACTAATGGTATTCAAAACCAATAGTAATCACACTACGAAGTTAAACAACTCAGAAATAATTGCATATGAATATATGTTGATATCACTAAAATAAATTATTATATATATATATATATATATATATATATATATATATATATATATATATATATATATATATATCGTAACACTTATTTTAATATATATATATAAGATAATTGCTAGCTGTTAACCATGAATATTTTATATTATTATTATTATTATTCATTTATTACGTTATTCACACCTTATATAAATATATAAAATACATATAAATATGTATAAAAACACACATATATATTAGCAACAGTAGTGTCAAATATTCTAATCCTCTCTCTCTCTCTCTCATATATATATATATATATATATATATATATATATATATATAATAAGTTTTTTGCTCTTTCTCTTTATTTGATAATTTAATCAAATAATTTATTTGTTATTACAATATTTATACCACCTAAATAAATATATGACATTTTCCTATATATATATATATATATATATATATATATATATATATATATATTCATGTATGCTAGTAAGTATAAACAGATTAATACGTGTATATATGTGACATAGTAATAAATATATATGTATATAGAATAAATATGTATGTATGTCTATCACACCACATTTTAAATTCCTCTTTACAAAACAAATTGGTAGCTGTTAACCATGAATATTTTCTATAACACAATCTATTATTCACTCGTTACGATACTCACACTATATAAATATAAAAAATACATTCAAATATGTATAAAAACATATATATTAATATAAGCACCTGTGTGAGTCAAATGTCTCTAATCCATATATATATCATATATATATATATATATATATATATATATATATATATATATATATATATATATACTATATATTACCATTGATAAATCTGTATACCATCTCCTGAAACATTTTTTTGGGATAGGTAAGGATATAGTAATTGGTATCGATCTAGATCATTTGCAATCAGTTTTCTGTAAGCGGGATTTCTTACTTAGGTGCACACTTAATTCAGTTTCATTTGCCTCCCGTTTTCTGATCCTAGAAAAGGCTTCATTAAATATTGGGCCTAATGATTTTTCTACCGATGTTACATTCATTAAATCATTCCCTGATTTTATTTCAATCGACTCTCTAATTAGTCTAGTTAATCTGTTGCGGTTGCATAACCCGATGCGTTTGCATCCATCCCAGTCTATTTCATGCTCTGTTTCCCTTGAATGCATAGCTAGATCTGATCTTTGAATGTGTCCATATTTGCAGGCCGTTTTGTGTTCCCCTCTACGAACCTTTATCGGGCGCATGGTTTCGCCTATATACCTGAGCTTGCAATCTTTGCAAGGTATCGCATATACTCCTGATGTATCGAGGGGTTCTACAATTTCTTTTTGGTTAGGTAGTTTATTGCCTATAGTAAGCGATTGTCTTAAAACAGTTTTGATATTGTATTTAGCTGCTATTATTCTAATTTTTCTGCTCAATTTTGAATCAGGTAATACCATAATTTTGCGCTTATCTAGTTCTGTTTCCTTCTTTACTTTGTTTATTATATTACCATTAAATCTCAGCAACATCTCCTTTATTAACATCTCTATTATAATTGACGGATAGCCGTTTATTTTGAATATTTCCTTTAATCTCATCATTTCCTTATCTCTATTTTTCAAATCCACTATTCTAAGACTCCTTAATATCATGGATTTAAGAATGCCTATTTTCATTCCATATGGGTGATTTGAGAAGAAATTAAGAAGCCGTATCTTTCTTAATATATCTCTTTCCAATCTGTGTCCATTCCGTTTTATTTTCACATCCAGAAAGGATAATTCATCATTATTCTCTTTTTCTAATGTAAAATTTAATTCACCTAACTGGTTGGCTAACTCGAGAAATTTATTTAACTCATTATCACCATGATTCCAAATTAGGAACATATCATCCAGGAATCTCACATACAAATTTGGCTTGAGAGGAGATTTTAACAACAGATTTTTTTCAAAATAGTGCATAAAAATATTAGCGACCGGGACTGATAGTGGTTGTCCCATAGGGACACCTTTAACTTGTTTATAAAATTCTTTTCTGAACATAAAGTAGGTGGAGGACATACAAATATTTAACATTTCCATAATACTTCTTAACGTCATTTTACTACCTTCTATTATCTCTGGAAACTCTGTTAGACAACTCTTCACACTTTCTAATGCTGCTTGTACAGGGACATTAGTATACATCGATACAACATCCAGGCTTGCCATTCTATCACTCTCCATCAATTTGTATCTACTAATAATGTCAATAAAATGATATGTGTTCTTTAAAATGTAATCTAAAAATAAGTATATTTTCTAATTCTGTTGCATAGAAATTTAGACAATCTATAAGTTGGTGAGTTTTGTACATTAACGATTAATCTAAGTGGATTCCCTGTTTATGAATCTTCACTAGACCATAAACTGTCGGATAGACTGTGTCCCGTTGTATTAATTAATTCCCAAGTCCTGGATCTAATTCCTACGACTCAATCATTCTGTTGATTATAGTCTTTACTTATCCTTGCAACTAATCCGATGGATCTTTATTGATTTTGTTATAAACCTCGAAATTATTCAATTGTTCATACACTTTAGCTTCATAATCTTACTGGTTCATTAGTACCGTTGCACCACCTTTATCCGCTTTAAGGCATCTTACTTTATTGGATAATAATTCCGCTCTTAAGCAATTCAGATCATAACTCGGCCTGCATCTCACTTCTTTATGCGCCAACACCGCTTCGGACACATCCAATTCAAACCTAGTTTTATCTTTAGCTGGGAGGAACTGGGCAATCTTTACTGTTTCTGTAATTATCTCATTCCTGGGTACGTAATCTATAGGAATTGCAGTAATAAGGCCAAGATTAAGAATTTTTTGGTTTTCCTTGAGATCCAATTTCGATAAATTAACTAAACGTTTAGACATGAAAGCATCAATTCTCATTTCTCAAAGGGCAATTAATTCCAAAGTTTGCTAGTTTCTTTTCATGCTTTTGTCTAACATTTTAAATTTCTTTTTTCTTCATATTGGCTGTGAAGTCTTCAATGTGTTTGAAATCGCGAGTAGTATAGATCTTATTTTAATCTTATCTCTAATCAGTTCAAATTCACGTTCGTTTATTTTATTAATCGATATTTGTATTAACAGTAAACAAAACTCATGCTTAAGAGTATTTCCTACTTTATCCATAACGAAGGAAAGTTTAAACCTAAAACATCTTCGGTATTACATTAAATTTTAAACATTTATTAAGGAACAAGGTATTTTCCACTTGTCTAACAATCTGCATCTTCTTCCTTTTGTACTGATCCATAAGTGTGATGACTGTGGCATAATATTTGTCTGACAGATATGTTTTGAAAGGCTTTTGCGCAGTGCAAGCTTCATATGATGAATTTATGCTTAAATTAAAACAGCATTTGACATTCAAAATTTTCGTTTTATCAGTTTTGAATTTTTAACTGTGATTACCGTGACATCGTAACAGAACAGATATAACAAAAATGTTCGATGCTTTCTCTCTCCAATACAACATTCTGCACATGAGATGAGATTATGTATACCGAGAATTTGAGTTAGCTGCAATTATACTGATGTAAGGATTGGTTTGCTAATTAAAGATAGTTGTGGATATATATATATATATGATCAATCGGATCTTTGTGATTTTGATAGGCATGGGATTATACCGTTCGTGCATGTTGACTTTGGTTTATTCTTCTGGTCATTTTTGAACTAATTTGTTACCAGGTGCGCACTTCCTAACACACAATAGTCGATAACAATGTTATTATAAGGCATTAGTTGGATGCAAAAGCTCATACATTTTATTATTTTAAACCCAGCTTTATAACGTAGCCATCACGTTTTTCGTTTCAACATTCTCTTACTAATTGTACTGTTATCGGTTGCAGAGACGGCACTTAGTTGTTTTTCTAAAGGTAAATCGATTATCACATGACAATGACAAAAATATTCTAAACAGTTGTTTATTTCGGTCAAGTAAGCGGATTTGAAAAAACCAATTTCCATTTTTAATGTCGCACAGCATAGACTACTATCAGTTTCACGTATTGATACATTTCGACCTTTGATTATATTCTGGGAATTTAGGATAACTGACTAACAAGGATCGAACTGCAACATGTACACACACATATATATATTTATATAAACATGTACAAACATATATATATATATATATATATATATATATAGACAAAATTTGTATAATAGGATTAAAGTTTTTAATAAATATAATTTATAACCGTATCTACAGGAATATCATTCTGATGGAATTGGATCATTTTTAACCAATTCCAACCATTATTTGTCCCAACAGCGAATGAAGCAAGGACCGGGTACAAAAGATCCAATGATATCAGTATAGGCCATGAATATTGTCCATTAAGTCATAAATAAATCACTCTTCTTTAACAATTTTTTGTTTTAAAATACATTTTGGAATATTTTTTTATTATTAGCTTTATTTCATTTCATTTTTTATGGTAATGTGACAATGATGCTTTTCAGTATTTTTATATATATATATATATATATATATATACTTGTATTGAAGTTTAAAGGCAGTATTTGTATATATATATAGTAACATATTTCAGCAGAAATTCGTACACTGCATAGAAATTTAGCAGCCGACTTTTCTAGTCAAGTTCAATGTATGCAAGACTACTAGACGTGAGAGCCGCATATCTAATTTTGCTTTTAATATATATGCAATACGGTTTGAACCTTGCTAGTCAGTTTGCCGTCGTACTCTGATGATGATCATGGAAGGTCGAAACGCGTCAATTTGTGCGATTGGCGTTAGTTTTTTTATGCTGTTCGTTAAGTGGTTAAATACAATGGAATTGGTGTTTACTTCAAGCGCGCAAACTTTATTTAAAGAATTCTTGTGTATTCTCTTACTTACCTATCGATTCACGACTAGGCGGTTTTTGGTTACTTAAATATGGGGGTTTTCAATTATTAGTTCGTTTGTAAGATGAGTTTTGCTTCAGATTTGTAAAATTTTCTTTGTTTCATAACTATCATGGCGAGAATTCTGAGCCGAATCCTGCTTTTTTATTTGAACTAAATATTTATAATGAATATTTGTCTTCCGCAGAAGTTTAAGAATTATTTACTGCGAATACGTTTAAAATTCATACATATATGTAATTTCTTTGTGACCAGTACATGCATAGTTGAAAATTTTATTTGGAGAATACACCTTATATCCAACATTACTTGATCAATTCCATAGTTCATTTACGAATTAGTTTCTACTACTGCTGATAAGCCGTCAGTAAATGCAATATACGTCCGTTAAAGAGTTACATATTTTTCATGCTGAATTTGGCATATCCTCATGTTAATATTCCAAATAACTTGTTATTATATATTAGTTCTTTGAAATCACGTAGTGCTGTCATATTTAGGTCTTTCTTATGTTTAGCCTCATCAGCGTTTACGCTAGTAATGCCGAATTTAAAAGACCTATCCACTGTATTTTGTTTTCTATTAGTTTCTCATATTTCACCTTCTCAGCTTCCTTTTGATTAGTGAGTGTACGATGTGGTGTGATCAAGTTACGGATTTTTCAAATATTAGTCCTATCACGTGATTGCTCGTATACCTTTTCTGCGGTGCTGGTCATGCACTGGACTTGTTATAGTAGCTTGGCTGGCAGATGCAGTTGACCTTTGCCTAGCTAAAAATATTGAAATTTATCAGTTTGTTGTGACTGCTATTGCATATCATTGGTCGCTCATTAAACTTCCCCCCCTGATTTATGTTCATCGACGCTCGGTTGACAATGCTCTAAATCATAACTTGCGAATGCATCCATTCACAATACGCTCCAAGTGGTAGCAGCCTAATATGAATTTACTGTATGCCTCAGCGGGTCAAACAGGAGTAATATAAATTTCATAAATAACATAATTTTCATTTATGGAAAATACGAAGATGAATAAATCTATCAATAATATGAACCTAAAATCACATGCGCATTGCGAGGCAGCACTGTTATTGCCAAAATTGAGATATACTCAGTTTTCGAAAGAGATTTTTAAATCATAGAAAAAATATTTATTAGTTTCATAACTGTTGATTGTAAGTTGTGCTGTAATTACTGAATAAATATATTCCTACGGAGGGGAACCGGAAATGATTTTATAAATATTGAGGCGAGAGATGTGGTGGTGACAAATTTAAAGGATATTACAGTTTAAGCGAACATTAAAACAAAATAAGCAACAAGAAGCACTTTCACGCACGTTGGATAAATTAGAAATCGATGTATGTTGCGTATCCGAAACAAGAATACAGGATCCTAGGAGCATTACAGAACTGAGTACACCATCCTTATCTACGCGTTATTGGTTTCGAACCTTTGCTTCCAAGAAGTTTTATGAAGCCGGTAAATTGCGCGTCATTATTATCCTTAGCACACGAGATGAAGCTTGCTTAACTGAATGGATCCATGTAAATGACCGACTTTGTGCAGCACGTTTAAATATATCTATTAAAATCAATGCCAAAAGCCTTAATCAGCGTCGCCTTTTAGTTGTATCTGCATATGCTTCCATCGATTGCAACACAGACAACATGAATGTCGGCTTTTACTCTGATCTAAGCTCTTTGCTACGTAGATCATGATGTTCAGATATAGCCTTGGTTATTGGTGACATGAATGCTCAAGTTGGGCGCTTAAATAACACAGAATTTCATTTAGATGAAAGATACGCTTTAAGCTCGAGGCACAACGATAATGATGAGCGACTGTTGGATAGCTGCGCCGAACACTGATAATACTTAGATATGCACAAATTACAGACGTAGTGTAAGACGTTGCGCCACATGGCGTCCTCCAGCCCCGAACAACAGTGGACTCAATTAGTTATAAACGGCGTGGTTGCATACAGAATTTTCGTTCTCTTTGGAACACTTATGACAACTCGGACCATGCACATATCCGTTGTAGATTTGTAATAAAGTTTTCCGGAAAAATAAATAAGATTTAAATTCGAATAGATGTAAGCAAACTCGAACGATCGGCCGTCTCACAAAAATTTGAAGAGATTCTTAAATCAAAGCTAACTAGTCTTGATGGCGAAAATTCTAATTTACTTTGGACAAATATAAGTTCCACTATGCATAATGCAGGTAATAATTTGTAGCATTGCAGCCCCTCGTAGAAATAATCATTAGTTCTCTGTGAAATCTATGAAGATACTCGAAACAAGGCGCTACATCCCACCTGGCTCGGCTCGTATTATAGCTCATCGCAATGTAAGACGAAAAATTAAGCGTAGTCTGAAAGTCTTTCTCAAATTCTTTCGGACCAGAAATACTAAAGAAACGAAAGAAGCGTTTGCACAAGGTAATATTCGCTGTTTATTCTAACTTATTCACGCAACAAATCGGAGGAAATTAAAATTTAACGAAACTATAAATAATAGTAACAACGATCAAATAACCGTCGTCCTGATATGTTGGCTGAATATTACAAAAATAAATTTTCTTCGGCACCTGCGTCATTTGCGGTTCCTTAAATCATGCATGTATCGACAGTGTGGAATGTTAATTTAGTTGTGCAGACCAAATTTGTAAATATTATACGCGCTCATTACGCAACCAATTCTGGTCGCGTTAAGGTCTACAACGAATTAACGCATAACTTTACAACTAGAAATGGTATTCGTCAAGACTGTCCACTTACCACCTTTTTGTTTTTATTTTGTAATAGATGCTATTATAAACACTTCCACACGTTCAAGATACTAGTGTTGAAGTTCGCCGGGGCGGTAGATTAGTCGATCTTGACTATGCAGATGATGTACTATTATTCGAGTCTGCTCAGTCCACCTTGAATCGACTAGTAGATGTTGCTCAGTCTTTCGTATAATATTTACACTCCCTAAATGTAAGAAATTTTCACAGGACCACCCACCACTCACTCGAATTCTGCGTCTACATCGTGAAGTTCTGGACATAGTTGACTGGCTTACATACCTTCGCAGCTCTATCAATAACTCAGGCAATATGTCTGACGAGGTGAGTATGAGAATCGCAAAAGCCAGGGTAGCCTTCTCGAACCTTCACCATTTATGAAGAAACGCGAGTTTTTCACTCTACCTTAAATGTCGCGTTCAAGATGGATCTATACGCGCAGTTTTATTATACACTAGTAGGATTTGACCACTTAGAGATGATGATTTTCGACGCTTACAGGTATTATGCCGTCGTTGTTTGAGAAGCATGGCGCATGTCGGGTTTCCAGCAACGAAAACCAACGCTGAAATCCGTAGACGTATTTTTGGATGAGCCAACAAGTTCTCGTTAGAAAAACAAGTAAGGCTCCATTAACTATGTTGGCTTGATCACGTTTTGCGTGTGCCATGAGTTTTATTTCCCAGTAGAGCATTTTTCTCTCACTCAGTGCCAGATTATCGTAAAAAATAAGCTTGGCATATGTTGACATGGCATAAACAGTTTAAGTCGACTACGTGGGTAGTATGGGACCCACTTGTCTGCCAGGGTGGGGTACACGTACGCATCACATTTCTTGGTTGGAAATCCATCGCGATATGGAATCGAGTCGAGCTGAGTGGCAATGTAGTTGTAGATTTCAAGTTGAATCCTCTTCATAGCTTTCTTTTGATTGTTGTGCAGATTTAAATGCGATGTTTGGTTTATTGTATGGCGTGATGCAGTGAAAATCACTAAGAAGCTGTATTGTTGATGTTACCTTGCCTTAATGCTGACTTGGCCATAATGGTGCTGTGTAGATGCCTAGTTTGCCTCACTTGTGTGTGTTATGTAGATATATATACTTATAGTAACTAGGTTCTCTCTCTCTCTCAATTCTCACTAATAATTTGTGTGCCTAAATTGTTAATTTTGCCATTATTTTTTAAAGTTCCTTTTATTTTTCTCTTATGTTTATATGGCAGTGAACCATTAGTTACTTTTGGCTTTTGTATTGATGTGCATGATGCATGATGATGAAAACTTGACTGCTAATAATACTGTGAACTTTTATGCTTTCTTGTTTGACCGGTGGTCTTTGTTACTACTGAATTATTGTCCAGTAAATCCAAACATTACTCTTTCACGACTTATGCCAATAAACTAACTTATAAAGCCTAAACGGCAAATGTCTTTATTTTCTTTGCCATTCTAAGACGATTCAAAACCGATAAATCAGCCGAATAAATAAACGTAATTGGGGAATTAGAAAGTGACTGAAAGGGAGAGAGAAAGATACATGATTGAACTTAAATATGAATAATATCTGGCAAAACATGATTATTAACATATCTTCTTAAATAACTAGTTCGGGGTTCACTGATATTTTTCATGAAATTAGCCATCATAGTAGGCAATTAGATTCTATTACTATATAAGTACAGAACGAAGAGAAATTGGAAACATGCGTTATATATGAATTTGTACAAAATAGAGGAGAAATTTATCGTGAAATTTTTCACTTCAGTAGAAATTTGTTCTATTCCATTGTTAGTCAGGAAAGTTAGCTACATTATAATTAATAACGGTTATAGAGATCATCTTGTGCTCCCTTTGAATGCAGTAAAAACTTTAGACCAGCTGTTTTTCGATTCCTCGCACGTAGTTCACAGAATAGATAAATGCGAATCAGTTCGTTTTTTCTGTTAATATTCGAGGATCATTTAAATCAAGGTTGCGAGCTTCGTATGCACACCACTCCCACTGCATATATTTTTTCAATATAAACTACTTGTAAAATGTAGATAGGGAAATTCATCCGTTAGACCGGTTTCGACTTTATGGGGAACTCTTCAAGTACTCTCAAGAATTCGCCTCGGTCGGAGCTCGACCCACGGCATATTTAATATGGAGTCTGTGACTATACACTGCGCTACCCGTGTTCTGTACTACGCGCAATTTCAAGCCATATACCAACTCATGTATTCTGGATGGCCTTTCCTCCAGATGTAACCTATTTGGAATCTCTTAATACATGTTCTAACTTACCACCCTCGATAACTCATTATAAACCAGACTCCATTACACTTTGGGAAATTACATTTCTACTAAATACGCAATACCTAATACCCAATTGCATATTATTTAGTTCCCTGCAACGAGTATTATAAATATTCAAGTTGTATTTTGTCGTCTCGTTTTTCTTCCTTCTAAGTTGTTCTTAAGTACTGCCAAATTGTATATGCCTGTGAATTTGCGAACTAAAACGTTTAGTTGTGCACCCTAAAAGCAAGTAGCAGCGTTAATATTATTTTTTAGTTAATATACTGTTTTTATTGCAATAAATTAGTGATTTTGGTAGCGAGCATAACACGCAAGTGTACTGATTAACACTTAATTTAATTGGACATGAATCATTCGGGCTGATAGCAGATTTTTCGGCATCTTATGAGAATTTGGGAGAAAAAATATCGAATGTTAATCAGCATATGGTATCCTTGTTAGATGCTTCATTTTATGTTGTGAGATAGATTATTTTTATATAAGAGCCTTTAACCATCAGGTCTTTGTAGTGATAATAAAAATAATGCTATTTGTTTGGGCCCATTTGAAGTCTATATCCCACCAAATACTCACCGTATACATTATCTTATCTAGGAGATTTATCAAAAGTATAATTGAAAATTAGTTTGAAATATTTTGAAGAAAAACTTACGACTCATGGACCTTAGAATATTTATTTTAATCATTATATTAGCATTATCAAAGCTGATCTGCCGCACGAATCATACTAAGTTATATTTAATTATACCAATCCTATATTAAGACAATATTTGCCCCTTTGAAGATATGAATAGTTCCATACCTATATGGCAGTTAAACATCAGTTATGAAATGTTAATGTATTGTTGCGCTGTCTGTACTTCTGTCGCGTGTGTATACACTTATATATATATATATATATATATATGCAGGTATATGCGTATGCATCGAATCAATTAAATGTTAATAGCATGATTTTTACTTTATATATATTGGCAGTACAAGTTCAATATTGCATCGGATAGTGTGCGAAGTTTACCCAGTAAATCGGTCTCGTACTTATTAAAAAATCGTCAAGTACTGTCCAGAATTTTCTGCGGTCGGGCCTCATACCGATACACATTTTCTTCGAAGTCTGAGACTACCTATTGTGCCCCCACACATTGTGCTGCACACTTCACGCAATTTTATGTCATATACCAAAGTATTGTTTTGGTTAAACTTTCCTTCAAGAGGAATATATATATATATATATATATATATATATATATATATACATGCATTTAGTTTGAAAATACTAACCTTTTTTGGTCTACTATGATGATTGCATGCATACTTATGTCATTTTCATTATCTTAATAAACAACACTAATTATGCGCTAAAATTGGACGCTTCTCCATTGCATGAAGAAATATTAATTTCACAAGCAATGGTTCTAATCTAGATTTAAAGATCTACGTATAGAATGCACCCAAAACGAGTCGGCCGAGACCTATATTCAGCACGTACCCTATGCCAAACAAACTACAAGAGAAAGCGACATCGTCAATGGAGCCTGAGACGCGGACCACATCTCGCAATTCACTCAGTCATCAAATGACTTGATATAAACACTTGACCCATTAATTACTTACATATGTCAGTATAAACTAAGAATTGTATAGTGTAGAAAAGGCAATTCATCCAGTAGACCGGTTTCGTCCTTATTGGGAACTCATCATGTACTGGCCAGAATTTGCCGCGGACAGGACTCGAACCTGGGCACGTCTGCTTCGGAACCTGGTGCTCTAACCACTGAGCCATCCTGCCGCACACTACACTGCACACAATTTTCAGTTATATACTAACTAATGTAACCTGGTTAGTCTATTTTTCCTTTAGATGGAGCTCATTTGGCATCCATTTAGAACCAAAGTTCCAACTAACCATCCACGATCTGTCATTACTGAACAGACACCACACTACATGGGTAAGTGGTATTGAAATGAACATTT